>JBANCV010000334.1:0-45439 GCA_037040105.1 Amiota albilabris
CAAAATATAAGACTTGATTGTTAAGTAAATTATATAAAATCTTTCACATTAGTTTTAGAGTGAGATCGATTGTAAATGGTTTGGTTGATGATTGAATCTCGTGTATACGATCGCTTGAATTGAACTATGATGACTGACCCGATGGTGGGTAGGGGGTAGGTTTAGCAGAGAGGCGCATTGAAATCACATTTGCGAGTCCTGCATGCTAACAGTACGGGCTGTTAGTATCTTTTGAAGATTCCTACCTCCTTTGGCGCATCCAAAAAAAAAAAAAAAAAAAAAAGTCTTTATGCAAGATTAGAAAGAGTAGAATATTTCAATTAGGTTAATGCTAATTTCTTTTACTTTTGACTTTCACAAATTACGTGGCTTGGGGCAGTTAATCCTAATGAGGACTTCAGTTGATTCAGAAAGGTACCAAGAAATATATGAAGGGTTTTGTGTTTAGGTGCGTTCGATTCTTTATCCTTTTTTTTCAAGATTGGTTACATCAAGAAATTCGCTTCTGAACATAGTTTGGTCGGACTTAACCTTTCGGAGACCTTAAGCTGTAAATCTAAATGAAGGCCCCAGGCGAGTATAACAGAGCGGTATGACTATTATTTTGAAACAAGGTAAAACAAAACATGTCGAGAGTGTGCTTTCGATTCATATTCTTTTCATTTCAGAATTGATGTTCTTGTCGAGATTTCAAGACCCCATCCCAAGTCCTCTTTTGGAATTTGATTGTAAAGGACTTATCTATATTTGTTGGCATACTTGACCGGATCTCTGAAGCGGACTGTTTTCACTGTCTATCTCTAAGTCTGTTTGTGATATTTACTTTGTCAATCTGTATTCTACATTAATTGATTATCTTCTTAGCCAATGTTTTCTTTTACTAAAATTTTAAAAACAAAAATTATAAATTATAATGAAAATATTGTAAAATTGAATGAATGTTTAAATTTGTTACTATGGAACTTTTTTTCCATTGGAAAATAATAATAATTATACAAAGAGTTAAACTATAAAAATAATTGGTTGACATCAATTGTTTAATATATTTGACATTTTGCTTTCTAAAATATTTTTCGAATCAAAAAAAAGGAATTTTCTATTTTGATAGCAGTTTTATACACTTTGAAAGCGTTGTCCGATGGCGAGAACAGAAATTAGTTGCAAGAGGGCAGGCCTGGATGTGTTAGTATTTATAGAATCGGCAGTTCTTGAGGTCTGAGAGACCTTAGTTACCTCCGGCCGCAGTTTTCAATAAGGATTTGTAGGTCTTCCCTGCGCTAATGGAAATTTTAACAAAATTCTCGGTAGATGGATTATGAAGGAATGTCACTATCTATAAGTTCGCAAGGACAACTGTATCTTTGATTTGCTATCTGTGCCTTTTGCCTTTCTTCCTTGTCATATCATCGTCTTTTTCATGTTTCTATGCTAGGTAGCTCACATGCCAGGAATGTAGTCCGATTTCATAAAAATATTGTATTTATTTCTTGGATCGGTTGACCAAACTTTTACATTTGAACTTAATAAAGGGGCATGGTTCTGAAATTTTGGCTTACCCCACGTATATATTTAAAATAAGTAGAATGTATAAACCAAATATATGGGCATGTGTGAGTATAAAAATGTATCTGTTATATGAACACAAATAATTTTCTATCCACACCTTGTTAATATGAAATTAATGACTGCATTAGATAAATTACAATATATGAGGGGCATATTGAAGAGAAGGAAGGCAACGTCAATGGCACAAATGCTATTAGACTTAGTCAGGGGTATTAAGTTTACTGCTAAGGTATAATGAACAAATGAATAAGGAATGGCGCAGGGAAGGTTACTAGCTGAACAAGTGACTGAATGACTGAGTGAGTAAGTGAGTGAATGTGTGGGCATTTGGTTATTATTAAGTGACAAACCCTGTGACATGTGTGCGTGCTGCTTATAGTATGTAGATATTGTAGATAGAAATATAGGAATACAAATGTATGTATCTGACAATCAACGTCAATGAATTGGTAACGCTTTAATGGGATCGAATCGTAACGAAATCCCTCGGTATTCATCATATACAATATTGTGATAGAGTAGTATCTAGTTAGTTTCCTATAAAAATAGTGTTAGCTCTTGATCGTAATAAAGTAGAGAGATACAATACAATGAAAGAGTGATGATGGACGAAAGGAAGGAAGTAAGTTTTGTGGCCTATTGTTGGTACAAATTGTTTGTAATTTCGATAGAAATCAACAAAGGAAAATAATTCAATGAGTTTGAGTCTCTAAGGGAGCTGACACCAGTGCGCGTGTAATCTTAATTGACACAAGTAACTTAACTCAACTCAACTCAACTCGAGTTGAAGAACGAAAAATGAACTAAAAGGAAGACGGACGAACAGAAGGAGGCATGTCAACAACAGCCAAGAGGACAACAAGACAACAACTAATGACAGTTAAAATGCCAACAATGGCATTTTGCATATTTAATTAGTTTATTCCATCGATATTGAAGGACTACAGTCATAAATAAAAAAGCACCGAAGGGAAAGGAAAACAAATGAAAGACGACGAAGAAAGGCTTTTACTTACCATTTTGTGCTGCTTAAACTAAAAGTTCATATTTAATTAAATGAATAAGAGCCACTGCCACCGCCAGCACCAGAAGCAACCACCATTATATCCACCATATCCACCATCACTATATTAACACAGTCCGGCGTGGCAATGGCAGGAAGGTGATGGCTAACTAAACGAAGGACAAAGGCAACAAGGCATTTACTTTCTTTCTTTTTGAGTATTGTGGTTCTTTGAGAGAAAAAAAAAAAAAAAAAAAAAACAAAACAAAAAGGTAGAATTGAAGGACATAAGGAGGAACGCTAATCTATATTTGACGTGCTTGGCATGTTATGCTTTTTGTGTTTTGGTCTACTTATTATTGTTGCCAATCATAATTATGTGATTTTTTAAGGGAAACATTTGTGCTCTGTTTAGCGCCTTTTGTTCTCTTCTCTTTCCCTGTAATTTCCAATCATCGTTAGTCATTTCCAGATACTGTAAGTACATGTCTTAGTGCCCACAATAATTTTGTAATAATTATAATAATGATAATATAATGTTGAGTATACTTTACGTTGAGTTTTCTATAAAAATAATTGATTTCTCTATCCATTTGCACTTGAATTGTTTTAATCAACACTTAGCATTATTATTATTTGCTTATCTTGTAAACCTTTCTTAAAGATCAATTTTGGTTCTATGATATACAATCGTTCAGTCACTAGTTCAATTCATTCATTTAATCATTTCTTTATTTGTTTACATATTTCCAACTCATTTTGTCAAAAGGTGACAGCAACAATTAAATTGACAATACTAGCTTCCTGTACTTGGTTGGTGTTTTGTCTCAGCATTTATCATTACTCTCTTAATGCAATATAAATTGACTTGTACCATTCATTCAGTCATTTTAATATGTTCCATCTCCAGATAATGATGTGATGATGTTACACACTAGTATAGTTATAATGACAATCTATATGGTAAAATAAATAGATCCATCCATTTATCCGTAATGCAGTAAGTAATAAAAGCTAAAAATGGTGACAAAATATGTAAACATCTTTCTAAAAAGATTCTATTCTACATATTGTTCAAAAATGTACAATTGATTCTCTATGTATGTAGTCCAGGGAAATAACCAGAGACCGTTGATTACTGAAGAAAGTAGATCTCATACTTGAAAAATAGCCATTTACTACAATTATGTAGTTTGTTTTCAACACCAATTATGAGATATGTATGTTAATGTATTGATATTCTTTTAAAATAATTTTTTTTATTTTGTAATAGAATATCACATGAGTTTTTGTTTAAAGAGACTTTGCCAGAGGCCTGCTTCAAGACACTGGTGGACACAATCGCATACTCAAGAACAGTCACCCTTTCGACTTAACGCTTTTCAAATTCCTAAATAGCCTTTAAAACAGAATGTTTACTTGTTGTTCATTAAATATATGAAAGACTCGACTCAATTGGTCCTGACCTGTAAGTTCTAGTTTCATACATATGTACAAACTAGTCTCATACAATCAACCATATAGGTATGTACAGTCAACCCTTTCTTTTTAAACTTTTTCTTCTTACTTGTCTCTCTGTTTTGGTTTATTAGCCCGAATAGGCTTTTGATTTTGAAACGAATGTGAAGTAAAGAAAATTAATTAAAATATAAATAAATATATTATTGATTGATTAATGATTACTTTTGAATGTAGTTTCAAAGTAAAGTAGATTGGTTTTTGTTGTTGGTTTGTTAATTGCGTGACAACTTAATTAATCAATAATTTTCTTCAGCTTTCAGTTAAAATAACAGCTAAAAGTAAAATTGATAATAAAGACACCAAAAACTAAAGACCTAAAAATGTGTTTGCCCTGAATTGTCTTATGGCGATGGTTACAGGAAGCCGAAAGGTTCAGAAAATAACACCTATCGTATGATTAATATTTTTCTATCGATTTCATAAAATTTTCACAAAATCATGAAATGAAAATCTGTAAATAGGATTGCATCAGAACTATGTATGATGATGCATAACTCCTCTTTTCATATATTGTATACTAAATTCTGTTTGATTTGGTAAAATAGTTATTATTGTATAATTTTTCACACTAGAGGCAGGACTCTCTAGTTGTATATTTCGTATGAAATGTTATTGTATACAGCACCTGGATTAAATTAATCCAACAAGCCTTCTCAACACATTTTTATTGAAAAATTTTCTTATTTTCTTTCGTTTATCAAAAACAATATTCTATTAATTGCAAAATTAATTTCAATAATATATTATGATTATGTTATTTCATTGCATTCGGTGAAAGTCTTGACTAGATAGAATCTGTTCTGTAAGTGATCATACACATTTTTGTTAGAATAATTTTGATAATGTTATTTTGGACGTGTTGGTTTTATATTTCCAAGATCTTGTTTGATGACTTTATAGATGGATTTGATTGCAGACTTGAGAAGAAGCGTTATCGGCAGGACATCATCATACGGATTTGACAATAATACCCAGGTCTCCCAATGCATGGGTTGAATGGTTTGGCAGATTAATACAGAAATTCTCTGTTATGTTCGATCCTCTTCCTCATAGTATTAATAGGTATATGTACACAAGTTCCAGCACTGAGTCGCTACAATGAGAAGAGCAATTATCATAAATTTTAACTTTAATCTATAGATTATTGGCTTACCTACATAAGTATGTTACAATCCATGGGCGATGGAAATGGTAACTTCCACACCATTTGACTTAAGACCCAGGGATCCTGGATGATTGTCAATTTTTTTTATATAATTTTCAAGACTTTTATGTCTTTTACCTGTTTTTGGTTATTGTGCAATTAAATTTTTTTTTTATTTTTGATTTTCCATTTTTTTTTTTTTTTATTATTTTTGTGCCGTTTTACAGATTTGTTCATAATCGTTTGTTGGCACCATGTAATTAGCAGAGTTGCAAATATAAAACAAAATAAAAAAAAGGCAAAAACAGCAACAGAAATGACAACAAACATTCGCAAATATCTTCAACTTCTCTGGAAAAAGTATGAAATGAAATATTTCGTTCTACTTCTCATAAAAAATAACAAAATAAATATAAAACAAAGAAAAAAAAAAAAAAAAAAAGAGAAAAAGAGAAAAGACACATAAACTTGGCTGCTGTCGAGTCGAGCCGAGCCGATCCAATGAGCTAACCACCACCAACTACTACAACTAAGTCGTAACGAGTCTCAAGTCCCAATTTCATGTTTCATTCTAAGCTGAAATGTCTGTGGCACTTCCCTTTTCCAGTAAAACATTGCAGTCCCCTTTCCATGCAGAACTTCATCTTCATCTTCAACGTCACCGGTATCGTTGTTTTTTGGTATCACTTAAGCTTGCATTTTGTTGGCTCTCATAACCCTAACCTCCTCATCCTGCTTTTCCTCCTCTTGTGTACAAAATTAACTAAGTCACCATCAGCACCATTGACTTTCAGATACAAACCATGAAGTTTGCTTAACTTAACACTTAACTTGGCTTAATTCAAGATCAAAAGTAGAAAAAGAAACCAAACCAAAGCAAAGCAAACCAAAGCAAACCAAAGTATTTAAAACCTAAAAGAAAAAAGAAATCATCATATTTTTTGAGATTCATTTACAGCAACGTAGCCTTGGCTCATCGGTAAACAATAACAACAAGAACTACATGGCTTTAGATACTTACTTTGCTGTAGATACTTTTTTGCTCTTAAATCTGATGATGTTTGTTGGTTGTTTGTGTGCTGTTGTTCTTCATCATAGCTTTTTGAATGTTTTGCTGTTGTTTATGTTTTGTATTTAAGTTTTGGCCACATTTAGTAGGCGCAACTTCTAAAAGTCTAGACGTGATTGTATCACGATTTCTATCTGCCATTTTCATTTTCATGTCTCAACAACATATTGGCCAAATGAGAAAAGCAAAAATTAAAAAAATAACAAAATAAAATAAAAATAATACAAAGTTCTCAGGCTTAAGAATATACATAAATATATATTTTTTTCTCATTATCTTTTTCGCATGTCGTCGTCCTCATCCTCATCCTCATCTTCCTTCTTCTCATGTCTTCTCATATCTTCTTATTCATGTTGTTGTTGTTGTTGTTGTTGTAGTTGTTGTACTGTTTTTGTTGGTGCACGCACTTTATTGCATATTTTGATCACGTTTTTTAATATTTTTCTCTTAATTTTTAATATTTTTAATTTCTGGTTTTGTTTTTTTTTTTTTTTACTGTTTTTTGTTTTATTTTTATGTATTCAGTTTATGTTAAAGTTTTCCATAAAAACAAATTCAAATTTCTACATAAATACACACATAGTACACATTAACATCTCAACAACTGGAAAGTTAGAGAAGGTCATAAAGGGCAGTCACAGAGGATGGTTTACTTGCTTTCCATCTATCTCATTTTGACCTAATGGGGAGCATGCATGCAGTGTCCTGTCAATATCAGATTCATGTCCTTCTAATTAGTATAAATGCTTCTTCTTAATATTTACTAGTATATTGGATTAAAAATCGTTTTGTCAAATCTAACAAATAAAAATATGTACATAATACATAAATATGTTAAATCAATTGTAGATCGAAGTGCATTCATAAGCATGTCTATGATTTGAATTTAAATCCTTCCGTTTCACATATATTTTATTTGTGTTATGAAAATATTTCAATACAATTATTATTTTGTATTGTAGAAGTCCAAAAGTGAACTGCGTAAAATTCTTTATAGGTGCTTTTAGAGAATCCTATCCTATTCAGTTAGTTTAGTTAGTCATATACAATAGATATTGTAAAAGTACAATAATATATTTCTCTTCGATTGGTCTATAATGTAAGATAAATATTTTGCTTCTTCATCTGTTTCTACTATTTGGATGTTATGTTATCCATGGACCAACCACAAGTGAACTGAACAAAAGCCATTGAGAGTTATTCTCTAAAGAATCAGAATCAATTAGAGATGAAAGGAAAATGAATAGCCCAATTTAAAGCTCTGAAATAATTCCAAGTCATTGACAAATACATATGGTATATGTACATACTTGCATATGTGTGCATGTATGTACTTACTTACATATTGTTGCCATAATTTGTAATATGAATGAAGTTTTTCGTTTTTTTTTTTTTCTAAAAAATCGTAAATTAATTTCATCTGATTATTATTAATAATTTTCTATGCTCTTCTTCTCTGTATTTCTCGTGGCTTTCAATATTAACAAGAAATGGAAAAATATATGGAAAATAATTGATTTTAGGTCAATAAAAATTACGCCGCACCAAATCGATTAACAACACTAAAATCAGGGAAAGAACAAAGGTAAATCAGCCAATAACAACAAGATACAATACAAGATACAATAATCTGGCGCCAGTGTGAATTCCGTTTGTGTTTTTTGGTTTGTTTCGCATAATTAACTAAACGAGGAGTAGAACATTAACAATAAAGAAAGAAAAGAAGACAAGTCTATGATGATGATGATGATGATGATGACGATGATGATGATGATGATGATGAAGATGATGAACAAAAGCCGTTAAAGTGTCGAAGCGTAGCAGATTGCAACGGCGACTGAACCAAATCCCAAATATCAAAACAAAAAGCAAATCTGATACCAAAACCGAAACTGACAGTTTCGACGCCGTCAAACAATAATGAAACATGGCAAAGGCAATGAAAGCCAAGTAGAAGAAGAAATGAAAAAGGCTAAGAAAACGAAACAAAAAGAATGAAAGATAGAAAGAAAGATGGTAAGCACTGAAGCTACTTCAGTTAAGATACAAAAAGGTGAGCAAGCATCAAATCAAAATCAAAAATGCGGCAAAGAACAAAGAGTCAATGAGAATCATCCAAGACAATACCAAAAATAAAGAAGATCCAATGAACAAATGAGCGAATGAGTTACTAAGGACTGATGGTAAACTATATACATAAATTAAAACTGTAACGAAAGAAACCCAAATAAACCACTAGTTGGATAGACTATTTGTTACTTTGCACTTTTACTGATGTAGGAAAGAAAATAGTATTGAAAGGCCTTAGCAAAAAAATATACAGTGATCCAAACTGATATGATATGACAAATGAATGCCGTGATGGATCCCGAGACTTGCAGTTCCTAGGCACCCTTAAATGTCTTAAACTATACATTTGCTCTGGCTAAGTACAACCTATTAACCAAATATTGGTAGAGGTAGTAAGAAGTGAAGAGTCAAAGTCAATATGGCGATGATGATGGTGATGATGATGGTGATGATGATAATCCTGATGAAGAAGGAAATACAAGAGTATCATATCATAGCATGTATCCACCTACGTAAGCAAAGGAACAAATAGCGAAAGTAAGGTAGGCAATGTATAGGAAAGAATGATGATGTAGGAAAACAAAAGCAAACACACACACAGATTTACAGGATCATGTGTGGATCGCCGCTAACTGGAAAGATCGAATGGTCTGAGACTGAAACTAAATGAGAATTTTGGGATAAAAAAGGCGCTTAAAACAAAAGGTGAAATGATGAGAAACAGAAACAAAAAAAAAAAAAAAAAAAAACATCATTAAGGATGATTAAAATACGCAAAAGGATGAAATATTTTCATTTTTTATGTTTATTGGCTCAGTGTGTGTATGTGTGTGGGTGTGTGTTTGGAAATGAGCCGCAAAAGGATTAAAGTAAAATGATTATTGTTGGCCATAGTGAAGTTAAGATTAACCCAAGTTAGTCAAGTTCAACAAAAATTCAATAAATTTATTTCACTTTCAAGTTGAATAATTATAAAGAGGCAGAACGGCCGGCCGACAAAGACAATGAAGGGAGGAAAGGGTATACTTGCAACCAAAACAAATGAAGGTTTAGGCTAAGAAACATGGATCTTGAGAATCCATGATGCACATAAGAGACAGAAACTATTGTGATCGACTGTGGGAAATGAACATAAAACTAAAATTTTACCCATTAACGCTACGAATATATCGTCGCTCTTTCTGCTCTTGGCTCTGGGACAATACAAATACCCAATGTGATTTGTTGGCCATGTTTTCAAAACAAGTTAATATTGTTTATGCTGCGGATTCATTAACTGCCTGCACTTAAATTATTCTTGCATTCGACTAAGAATTGGAGAATAAATGATCTAGGAATTCTTTTGAATGTATTTATTTCTATGCATATAATATATATATTGATAGATTTATACGAGAGAAATGAAGATCGAGCTAACTGATTATTGAAAAAGTAGCAATCCAATCGGATTGGTTTTGCGCATTGCAGACTTTATAACAAAGTAATGGTAATTGACTAGTGATTATATTTTTTACAAATACCTATGTTGACAATGACACCTTAGGGAAAACATGAGTTCCTCAAAAATTTTATATTTTACTTTATTATTATTTTATCATAATAATATATATTCCTTTTATCTATTTCAATATTTTCTATGCTATTGGATTTGTTTTATTTTTTTCAACTTCTTGCATTGTGACAAGATGATGATAATGATGGCAATATGGCAATGTTGTTGATGATGATGATGATGATGGATGGTTGGAAGTGAACAGTAACATAGAGCTATGGCAGCAAGCATCATTATAAGCAATCCCAGATACATAGATACAGTCCATCTAGGCATCTAGCTAAGATTAAAAATAAAAGAAAGATTTCAAAATCAACATCAAAGGATGCAACTGAAAAGTCAAACAGGTGTCAAAAGGCTGCTGAGACTGAAATGTTGCCAAAGGCAAATTGTCAGAATGTGTATGGGTTTTTTTGTTTGAAAATTTCTCCTTTTGTACTCGTATCTGCTTGTATTTGAATGCTGACAGTTAATTGCTACACACACACGCTTACATTCTCACATGCAGGCATCACATATCCATGGACACCTTTGCAGTAGTACTACTATTATAGTTTTGTTGGTCTCAGTTGGGTTCATCAACTTTAGAATTCATTAGTTTTAGTTGGGCGTTTAAAGTAGTGCAAACTGAAATGAGCGTCTGTTAAATGTATCTAGTATGTTATCTATAGCTGCCTCTCGGCCCGCTTCGGTTCGGTTTGGTCCGGTGTGTTCCTTTTGTTGACGCCTTCTATTTGCTGCTCAATTAATTTTATAACATTTTCTTTTTGAAACACTTGCTTCTTTCTTCCATTATCTTGCCTCAGGGTAAACAAAATTTGCCAAAATTGAACAAACGAAAAGAACACGAACTTTGACTTCTACCATGGACTTGACTTGATCGGCATGTTGTTGGAATAATGTCTATTGGTCAACAGTCAAATTACTGTCCGACAAAGTGCACAATTTGTCAAAATCTACAAAATACAAATTCGTTCATTAAATAAGTAGAAAGATTCTCAGTGTCTCTTTTCTTACGAACATCGGAGAATTAAGAACATAAAATAATTGATCCTTTTGTTGTTATCCGATTTTATTTTAGTTCAGTTCGGTTCAGTTCAGTTAAGTTCAGTTCACTTTAGTTTGGTTTGGTTAATTAAATCGACTTCATGCTGTCCACTGTCATTATTGCTCCTGTTGCATGCAACATAAAAAAAAAAAATTCTTGCAATTTGCAATCTACAAGTAGAAAAAAAAAAAAAAAAAAAGAAGTGATAAATGATCCAAGTTCAATTGAAGATGATGGTAAAGGTGATATTGATGTTGATGATGATGATGATGATAAACTACTTTCAGCTGAAATGGTAACTATGAATGGTTTAAGGTCCTGACTGGTCAGCATATCATTCGATATAGTTTCATCATATTTTGGGCTTCATTAGTTTAAATTAAAAAAAAAAGAGGAAAATTGAAGAAAGGAAATTGAAGAAAGACGATAGCAAGTGCTCGCACAGCACGATGAGTATCACCTTCAGCTGCTGTTTGCCCTTTTTATGTTTTTTGAATGAAAATTTGTTTTTGTGTTTTATACCATTCAATGTATTATTATTTTATCACTTTACGGTGACATTTGTCACGCGGCACAGATCCTATGAAATATAATAATAGAAATAATCGGCATGCCAAAGAGAAACACTCCAAAATTGTCTATATAGAAAATAAACTTTATCAATTTGATCTCATTATATTATTTAAATACAATACAGATAAAGCTTTACAAACTTACAAAACAAATTTTCTTGAACATCCGGAATATGTTCTTCTGTTTTTTTCCCTGTCATCATACAATAGACACAAGCCTTGGGGTTAGTTAGTTTAAAATGAACAGAAAAGAAATAATGAAAGAAAAGAAAAAATCAAAAATCAACAACATTAACAAGTGCAGAATTAACTTTGCAAATAAGTAACTTGCAGAACTGAAATTAAATATATATATATTAATTAATTTTCATACCATATTTTCTTGGCGAAGCCAGCCAGTGTTTGAGATAAAACAGCCATTAAAACTCATGTCAAAGATTTTCAATTTGAATTTGTGCATTTTCTTTATGAAGAACCCAAGTTGATTTTGCGCCAAGAATGCGTTCTTCTATCATCTAATTGATAGAGATATCATTATTCGGTTATGAAGGTTTGCTTTTAAACAAAAAGTTACATAAATTACCATACTACTTATATTGAATAATGTGCAAGCTATAAAGTTTATTGTTGAAAAAGTGAAAAATCTACATACTTATAAATATATGCATCTTTTCATGTATCAGTACATAGTATATATCAATTTATCTAGCTGCATGATTGCCATCGTTCTTGCAAATCAATTTTGTCTTGGTTGGTTTTCTTAATAAGAAACAATGGCAATTTAATTAGTTTTTACATTTGTGTGCATTAAAAAATCTACAACAACAACATTATTGCGTGGTTTAATAAAGAAATATTTAAAAAAAAAAAAAAAAAATTGTATTAAAATACAATTCAGTTTCGCAACTTGCCACATGCAACACTCTACAATTGAAAACATAAAGAATGGCTTATTAATTCTTCGAAATGTTTAACTAAATAAGAAACAAAAGTGTGAATTTAACCTGGTTCAAGCACAAGTTCAATTAATTGAGCTCGTCACCATTAGCAAAGGTCTTTAGATTTAGGTTTCTTCTGCGAATTCTCAAGTTAATTTAGATAAATAAATAAATTAAACCAAAGGGCACAAGTGTGGAGCATTGAAAGTTCATTTAGTTCGATGATGACATCGACAACGACTCTCAACACAATTGTTTGACATAGTCTGTAAGAAAACCTTATAACAACAAGATAAAGAATATCAACAAGTATAAAAATAATGCAGCCATACTCAAGTGAAAACACGTAGAATTACATTTAGTGGCGTGATAGCGATTTAAGGCATGAAGCGAGGCCCTTGAAGACTTTGACTTTGGTTTAGCTCAACTAAACTCCATTCAGTTCGACTTAAGCTCAGGCTTAGATGTGATCTAAGCTCTTTTGTTCTACACACTCCAGTTTTTTCTCTTCTTTCATTTCTTTAATGCAACATGCCAGAAAAAAAAAACAACAAGGACAAATGTTGGAAAAAAAAAAAAAAAAAAAAAAAAAAAAAAAAAAAAAATGAATAAAAAAAATTCAACAAAGGAGAATGAAACTCAAACTCATGAAGGCGTTTTTGGCGCGCAAATAATTCACAAATTATGCGAATAAAATTTTTAATAATTCTCATGGCTAAGAAGAAAACCTTAAGGTAAGAAATGAATTAAAGCCACCAAAGCAAAGAGACCAACTCAAATGATGTTTCTTTTCTTGCTCTTTCTTTTTCTTTTTTATTTTGGATCTGAAGACGAGAAGAAAAATGTGTATAAAATATTATAAAATAAAAAAAAAAATTGGACAACAAGAACGACGAGAAGAGTGGGTTGGTCTTGAACTACAAAAAAAGTCATATCTTTTCAATGGAAAAATAAATTCAAACCAACAAAGAAGACTAAAAGAAAGAAGAAGAGAAGTCGAGTGTCGTCGACTTTAGCAATTTTTTATTTTAAAGATTAGAGAAAATGGTGTAGGATAATGGAGGAGGAGAGTGTTCATAAACATTCCAAGTTTGCACAGCATCAGGAATAGGGAAAACTCACAGAGAAACTAACGAAAAACAAGAAAGAACAATTATTTCGGTACACTGAAGCTAACATACCTTTTTCAATGTTTCATTTGAATAAGAAATGCGAAAGAAACATCAAAATACTCAAAGGACTATGCAACTAAGTCCATGGGATAGGTGTAATTTGCGGACATGTTGCGTAAGGTGTTAAACAAAACGTGTAGGAGACTCTGAAGAAATAAATAATAACAACAATTCCAACTTTAAAGGACATCTATCATCATCTGTATGGGAACTACTTGTTCTAGTTCTGAACCAATAATACATCAGTATTGTAGTATACATAGAAGCAGAGGCTCGTCACAATGATCATTTCCATTTACATTTCATGGGAAAGTTCTATAAGTTACAAACACCATGATAAAGTGAATATATCTACTCACAATAGTATAAAAGGTATAAAAAAATTTAAAAAAAGGAAATGAAAAATATATTATTTTATTATTCCTTTTATTATGACAAAAGGGAAAAGTAAAAAAGTAAAACTGCAAGAGATCATTTGGGTGGCTAAGAGATTAAAGCTGTTGATGGCATGCAATTTAGAAGACTATAGCACTCTCTCCTCTCTAAGAGGCAGTAAGGGAATATGTGTTTTTAGAAATGAAAAATAGAAGAACAAGAGGGAGTCCAATTGAAAGAATTGAAAACTGATACTGATACGGATACGGATACGGATACTGATACCGATAAAGATAGCACTACCTTGCAAGGAGAAAAATTTGATGAGTTGCAACAAATTTTGAGCAACATTAATTTTATATTTTATACCCATAATGTACCTTACATTCATACTACATCTTAAAGAAAGGTCATATTGAGTTTGTGAAACTTTCTGTAGCAAACAGAGTACTCTTCATCATTAATATGTACATCTGTTTTTTCGCTTGAATGCCTGGTTCTTGAAATCTATAGGAGCCCACGGAATAGTATTTGGTACGTGTTCCGGGGCTTATGTCTATTTTTTGTCTATGTCTATTTTTTGTAAGTTTTATTCATTAAATTAACAAATGATCTGATACTAGCCATGGATGCTGTGGTCTTCAGCAAGTAGATACTGATATATAATATTTTTATATATTGAAATATTATTAAAAACTTTTAGCAATGACAATTGAACGATAGAAAGTCTCAAAATTTGGAAAGAGATACAATCGGACTTATTTCAAATCACCATAATGCATAAAAAGAGTTTGACCTAATAAGACTTCGAGTGATATACGTTGGGAATTTGGTGAAATGCAATAAAATTATTGAATTACACTTATTTTCATTTATTTAAGATTAAGCTTTCTAGTTGCATTTTCTTAAAATATTCAGTAATTTGTTTTTGAACATTTATGTAAGATTATATTGGCTATTGTCAGTGAAAAGATATTATATTTTATTTATTGCTTTATAATGATCGTCAGATCTATTACTATTCAATTGGAAATATACATTTAATGAATAATTTTTTAAAGAATCCGCTTTATCATACTTGAAACCATTTTCATCATCTTCGATGGCATATGGAATTGGATTTAGTAGTCTTGAGCCTGCTTGTATCAACATAGTCCTCAGTTGGAGCAGTGGATGTTAATATATAAAGATTCAAGATTATCCATGCTTTGTTATCAGCTTCCATTAAGTTTCGATCCTTGTCAATATTAGTCTAGAAAATTAAAGATATCTAGAATATTGACTAAAACCTGTTTTGTTTTTTTTACAGAAAATGCTCTTGATGCCTATATTTTATGCTTTTAGACAAAAAATGTTATTTATAATCGGGAATGGAGAATTTTAGGTCTAAACGCAATTGCAACTCGATTTAATTCGAGTGAAAGTGTAAGAGTATGTAATATGTTTAGAAGAAGAGGTTATGGAAAATGAATGTTGGTCTCAATGGATTAATGTTTGAATGATTTTATTTTTTGTAGCAGGTTTTTTTAAGCTTATAAATTGACAGATCTTTCTAGTGGGTAAAGTATAGTAGGCCTATGGCAAGTTGTCAATGACCTGATAACCCTCAAATTTGGGAAGAGCAAGGTCTGATTTGACCGTTGAATGGTTTTGCTCTTGATATAGGATGGATTAAAATGAATAAATGGATAAACAATAAACAATTATTCAATGAGTGATTGATTCATTGCTCGATTGATTGGTTAGATAAATAAAAAATAAAAGTATACCTAGAATTAATGAGCATTCCTCATATTCAAATTTATTCTTTAATATTGAAAATGATGTTGATGTTGATGTTGATGATGAAGATATTGTGTCATTTCCTTCCTTTTTTCCTATGTTTAGTTTATTGTTTCTTTGTTATTTCAGTTGACAACACAATAAAAATTAATTGCCTGAATCAACAATAACAACAACACCAAGGAAATTCATTTTCCTTACTACGCACACATCCAATTCAAACATCCTTCCAATCCCATCCGACTTACTCTCTCATAGAAGCACAAGTATCCAACTTCAGACTCCAACATCATCGCCCCCCCCCTAACAAGAAGCATGGCTCCCTAGATATAGTATAATGAGAAAAAGAAATATAGAAACAATGAAAAAAAAAAAAGGGAAAAAGAAAGAAAGGAGCAAAAAGAACAGAGCGTGTTGGAGTGTGGATGGGAGAGAGTAAAAGTAATAAAAATAAAAATGCGCGATTGCATTAAAACAATTCATGATTCTACTTGTTGTTGTTTATATTGCCTCATTTCTGATGTCGTTGTTGTTATTGTCGTCAAGTGCCACGCCTTTTTAGCGTTAATTCCAATAGTAGAGTGGGTTATGGGTGGGTGGGTGAATCGGTGAATGGGTGAATGGGTGAATGGGTGTCCAGGGTATTTGGGGTGACTTATTTTCCGAAAACAGAAAGAAAAACGAAATTTGGTAGCTGCGTGAGGCTTTTCCATGAAGTTGTCAAGGTTTACATGGTTGTTAATATTGGTGATGATGGTGATGGTGGTGGTGATGGTGATGGTGATGGTGATGACGTTGAGGATAGAAATGATAATGTACTTTTGTTTTTTGACTATTGAATTTTGTTTCTTTTTTGTTTTAACATTTTGTTGTTTCTTGTTTTTTGTTTCTTATTTATTGTAGTCATTTATTTCTATGTTTTGTTGTGATTTTATATGTCACATTCTTCTATTTTTACTCGTAATGTGTCCTTCACAACATTTCTAGGTATTTATGTGTGGTGTATAGGATGTAAATATCATTTTTTTATGGTGATCGTTCATAGGCGATATACCCTGTACTTCAGTGTATTTGGCAATTGTATGCCATGCCATCAAATCAATCAAAGTTTCTCAATCACTAGAAGACTTTTCAATTAAATTTCAAGCAAATTGAAATGGCAGTTAATAGATGCATTAATTAGGCCAATTAAATTAATAATTTTTCTAAGTATTTTTATTACAAATTTTCATATACATATGTATGTAATATCGCAATCACACACTGCGTATACTTTATTTTTTAAATTTATTATGCGTTTCATACTGTTATGATTAGGTCAGCAAGAGCTAATGATCAGCGTTATGAGGAGGTTCATAGATAAAATGCATTCTTCTGCCTGCTACTGTGGACTAATAACCATCTTAGTATTCAAGCTATCGACGTAAAATTTGGTATAAACTCGTCTATTGTCTGTTGTCTATTTATTGTTCTATCTAGGATGGGGAATGTGCGTAAGTTATCATTTTATATTGTATAAAAAATGAAAATTTTGTAACATCTCATGCAAACAACTGGTGATTTAGGCTAAGCATTTACTAATGATGAGGTTCATATAAACTATTCACATCGAGAAATATAACAAACAAAATGACAATAGTCAACATAGAAATACGATAAGTTTAATTACAATTTTTCAAAACTAAAATGTTCATGGCACACATATACAATATTATTGTAGAAACAACAAGAGCAATACTTGGATATTAACCTGGAATAAGTTGTCTTAAGGATCTCAAATATTAACTGGAATAATTTGAAACATTTTTTTTTTTTTTTTGTTTTCCTATGCTGCAACCGGATTTAAAGGAAAATATATGTTATTTATGCTAAAATAGATAGGCAGTTATTTAATTACAAAATTTTAACTGCCTGTTTTTGGAATTGAATTTATTGGATATTTTGTTTTGTTTTATCTGTTTCTGTTTCTTTCAATTTGCAGCTGTTTTTGATCAATGTCCATTTATTCACTCTTCTGTGTTTCTATGAGTCGCGTCACGTCCCTGCTCTTCTTTCCTTTCTTATTCTGCATAACACACACTCTTTCTATCTATCTCCAATTACGTGTTGCACCTTCATAAAGCAATTTTCGCGGAATTTCAGTAGTTGCAACTTAGTTTTGCTTGCAACAACTTTTTCTTTGGCTTTTGGTTTTTATTTCTTATTTTTCTTTTTCATTGAAAAATGATCTGATGTTTTTGGTTTTTGACTTACAAAGAAAAGAAAAAACAAAAAAAAAAAAAACAAAAAAAAAAAACCACAGAAATGAAATAAATTTTTTCCTTTTTGTTTTTTAAGTTTCTTTTGCTTTTTCTTCTGCATTTTTATATAGTATTGAGTATACAGTATATTTTTTCTTCTTCTGTTTAAGTTGCTGCTGCCGCCGCAAATGGCCAAACAATTAATTATTATGGCCAACAACGCTGCCGTTGCCGTTTCAACTTAACTTTAGTTGGCAGCAGCAGCAGCATACAACATATGAATGTATCTAGATACATTTGTAAGGCGATTTTTCTTCGTTTCGTTCGTTCATAACCTGTAATTATCGTTCGATACGAATCGGGAAACAAAAAGCAAAAGAAACAAAAAAAATAAACGAAGAGAAACCTGAACAAAATGCTAAAACAAAAAAAAAACAAACCAAAAACACAAAGGGGGAAAAAAATATAAAAAATAAAAAGCGAAAGACACAAAAATTTATTATTGTGAATTAATAAATTTTGTGTGCAGTTGCTACTCGTGTCTCGTTGTCTCACATTGCATTGCATTGCATTGCACATAATATTGTATTTGCTTGACCATTTTATTTTTATTTTAATTTTATTTTAATTTTATTTTCCTTTTTTCAATATTTCTTCTCCTGTTTCTTGATTTTTGTTTTTATTGTACTATTTATTGTGCTTTGCCTTTTTCTTTTTCTTATTTTTGTTTGTTTGTTGTTCTTGTTGTTGTTGTTGTTGTTGTTGTTGCATTATTTATTAAACAACAAAAACAAAAACAACAAGCTACTAAAGTATCTTTTCCTTTTTCATATTTTATTTGATTTTTTCCTTTTGTCAGACATTCGCTCGCGTAAATACATATATCTTCGGTATTATCTTGTCATATGATCTGCCCAGACGTTGGCGACGGCGGCGAAGTTTACAAATTCCTCGCATTTATTTTATTTTTAATTTTTTATATTTTCCATTTTAACATTTACTTTGAGCTCAAAACTCGCTTAACATTTTTTTTTTTTTTGTTTTTTGTTTTTTGTTTTTTGATGTTGAAGAAGAAAAATAAAATGAAAGAAACCTAAATCCAACAGACAACAGTCACCGCCATTTCTTGGGTAAATTATGTAAAATAAAAAGGCGATTGCCAATTGTAAAAGTTACATTTTGAATTTGTGTTTAAATGACAAGAAAATATATGCACGTACATACTTGTTAGAGAGACAAAATACAATAAAAGAGAAGTCGAAAGAAAATTAAACTTGTCGTCAAATGAATGATGATTGGGTTCATCATTGGAAGAAAATTTCGATAGATTAATTTAGGAAATATCAGCTCTAATTATTTAAATATGTACATACATACATAGTTTACTTTTGTCCAAGAATTTTGTTATACTTAATATGGTTCGTGAACTATTCAATACTGGATGTATCTATCCTAAAAAGGTAATAGCTTGAGACAATTAAGTTTCTTCAATTCAAATTTGGATGATTATCCTAACCATAAACCATAGATTCTAATCGATTATAGCAATAGATCCTTTTTGCTTTTTTACTTATCAACATTTCAAATTCCGCTAAAAAATCAACCACTGATTCTAGTGATTCCAATTATGGCTGTCCATTTTATGTATTCATCTGTTACGCTATGTTTTATGAATATTTCTCTAAAAACATCGCACTGAAATTAATAGTGCAGAATGATTGTAACTAGTTGACTGAAATAGCATTTCTTATTTGAAAAGATGTTGAAAAATGCTATGCGAACTATTCTTCAAAATTTAAAAACATTTTGCTCTAATCAAGAACATTGGATAAATGCCTTTTAAGTACATAAAAATAGAAGTTATCTACATCTAAAAAAGAAAATAGATAAACATCTGAGACAACCATAGATAACACAAGAAAATGATAAAACCCGGGTTCGTACACTACACACAATGTAGTTTATGAAAAATAAAAACTGTTTTAATTTAGGAAATTTCGAAAGGCGTTAAACAATTGAATAATTATGTATCTACATATTTTTTGTTGCTTCTGTTGTTGCAATATAAATAAAAAATGAAAATTGAATGGACAAATAAAATTTAATTTAATTCAATTCAATTCAATTAATTACATGCGTCTGGCTTGGCGATGATCAACTTATTATAATTATTTGTAATTATGCAATTAAAATTCGTGTCAAAAACAAATTGAGCACACAAATTCATTGCGATTATGATGGTGATGACGATGGTGATGATGATGGTGATGATGATGGAGATGATGATGATGATGATGATGATGATACAATATGAAAAGAAAATAACAAATCAAAAACAATCAAATCAATTTAAACAAAACTCTCACCAACATGTCAACATGCTTCAATATCTGACACTTGCCACATGCTACTAATCAGTCACTGCTCTTCTGAATACTCTTACTCTTACTCTTACTCGAATACAGTAGCCAACTGCACTATAGCATTTTAGTCTAATTATGATAATTTTGCGTTAAACGCCTCAAGCTGCAATCGATCAATTATATGCCAAAAACAAAAGGAGAAAAACTGCAAAGGTGAGAACAAGGATCCTTAACATGCTTGAAATAACTTTAGTTAACTCTGAACGCTTCTACTATACATGTTCGAATGGAATGGAAGCTACAACCATAACAATTTGCAACAAACATTCGACATTTCGTCAACATGTTGCTCAACAACTCATCAAAACAATATAAAAATAATAAATAACAATAATTAAGAGCAATGAAGGAGTAACAAAAAACCTACACAACAACCACTACAACAAGAACAACAACAACCACTACAACAACAATAATAATAATAATAATAATTACAGCAACAACAATAAGAGCAACGCTATATACCGACATATCGGAAGAAGACATTGAAAGGCAATCAAGTTAAACCAATCGAGCATTGAGCATGGGCATCAGTATCAGTATCAGTATTTGTTGGTAGTTGGTAGTTTGCAGGAAGTTGTCAGTTGGGGCAGTTGGGGCAGTTGGAGCAGGCAAAGAAGTCAAAAGTGAAATACATACATATGAGTACTACTACTACTAAAGCAACATGGGATACTCATCATAAGACAGAGAGAATCATGGATGGTTTATGAGTATCAAAAATGTAAGAATATATATACATACATACGTACGTGTATGTTTCTGTATTGAACTTAGGTGTGTGTTTGTTATACGGTACATATTAACTGAATTTGTTAAGGTATTAACATTTTATCATGTTGTTTTACACTTGCACTGAAGTATTGTATGCAGAGGCGGATTAAGTCATGTAGGCGCAGCTCTAGGCAATACAAGTCTTGTGGCCCAACAATTGTATCCATATTTTCGGTTTTCTATTTTATTTACAATGTAGCCTATAAATTCAATAACAAGCGTAGTAAGACTGCCTAATAGATGCACCTCAAGTAATTAGATGATTTTTGTGCAGCTTAGACAGCCACAGGAGCTACAGTAATTATAATATTGTACATATTATTTATGAATGGTCTGACAATTCAATTTTTATATAAGTATATTATTATATAAATGTACAAACTCTATGTTATTTGTTAAGAAACTTTTATCAAGTAGAATTTAGTTTATCTAACAAACAAAAAATTCTATTCCTAATAGTGACAGTATGTCTATACAAATGCATTTGTAGGATAATCAAATAAAAATGAGACTGAAGTAAATGAATTTTTGGTACTCAGTTTTCTTCAATTTATTGTTTTTGTTTCAGATTCAATTTTAATAAGTGATCTTCAAGATTATTATCTTTAATTCAGAAGAGATATAGAAAAAAATACAATACAATCAATACAGTTGATTTCTGAACAATTCAATCTAATCTAAAAGAGATCGAAGTTTATTGAAAAAATATTTCCTAATATTGCCTGGTAATACTATACGTATACGTGTTATAACAGCCTCAATATGTGTTTGTACTTTACCAATAATATTGTAAGTCTACTGGCCGCTTTGAGATTGAAAAAAGGGTAACGTCAAGTGCTTGGATATGTAGTGAGCTTAGTATTGTTGCAGAAAGACAAGTAAGATGAGCTGAGTTAATACCAAAATACAAAAAGAGAGATTGAGTGATGTATGAAAGAGCAACTTGCTTAAACATGATTGAATGGATGAAGATACATTAAAGTGTATGAAGGCAAAGCCATCATCATAATTATCATCAACCTGAGGAACTCACACATCTGATGATATTTGGTATTCGATGAGGCGAAAATGTTATGTTTGACATAAACACACAAGCGTGTATTTTACACTTTGTTTTATATTGTTTCTTATCTTCTTCGCATTCGCATTCGCATTCACATTCACATTCACCTTCACCTTTTCTTTCGTGACCATTTATGTTTTTATTTTATTTTAAACTATCTTTCTGACTTAATTTATTTAATAATTATTATTATTAAATGGGCTGGTCTCTTTCTCTCTTTGGCTCTGGCTTTATCGTATTCAAATTGATTGACCATCAACAATGTTGTTCTTATTCTACGTATATAGATGACGATGACAATGGCGAAGGCAAAGACGAAAACGGTGATGGTGATGGTGATGATGATCTGTGATGTGTTAAATGAGTGAGTGTGAGTATTGCTGATCTGATGATTGAATAAATAATCTACATAAATGACTAAGTGATAGATTTATGTGTAAGAGTAACTGAACTCAACTCAACTTAGCTCAACTCACTTCCTAAATATTTGTCTTCCTTGCTTGAGGCGTTGGAGGCAGGCAACACTCAATTTGCAGTTTGAACTAACAAATTGATTGGTTTTCATTCTTGGCTCTTCTTTGAAATGATGATAATGACCCTGTTAATATCATTAGTGTGGAGTAGCTAAGATTTTATGATTTTATAGAGTACTGGATTTTTATGAAAGAAACTTTGAGAAATTTCTTAGCTTCTTATCTCTTATTATGTCATTAGCTTCTTAGTTTCCCTGTCCGATAGGCACTTTGCACTGTTGGTATGTCTTAATATACTATAACTTCTCCTTCATCAACCCATCTCTATTTATATTAGAGGAGTTTGGTAATGTTTAAATGTTCTGTTTTTTTACTTTTTCGTCGTCCTCTCATTTTTCCTTGCTTCATTATCTTGTTGTTGATGTTGTGTTCCTCTACTTGTTCTTATTGTATGTATGTATGTTAGTTGCCTTTATTTCTGGACAGTTTTTTGGTGGAGACTCTTAAATGCAAGAAACAAACGAATCACTGTGGAGATGGAACAAACGAACGAATAAACGAGTAAATGAGTGAATGAATTAATGAAGGAACGAACGAACAAATACGAAGACGACCGACCCACTTCAAAAGTGATTTACGATTCTGTGACACGCCTTTGCCTAGCAATTTAGTTTCCAGTAAGTTCCTCATCCATTCATTGTAAGTATTGTCGCTGTTGTTGTGGCTATTTGTGTATTGAAAGAGAGAGTGTTGTTGTTTAGTACTTTTAACTTGTCTCTAGAACATTATTGTCGGCCGGTCGGTCGGTCGGTCCGTCGATCCCATCCCTCTCATCTGCACACATCATTCCATTACCACATTCTTCTTGAACTTAAATATCTCACCCCCTTTTTGCTTTTCATACAAAACACAATCCGAATGTGAGAGGAAAGAAACATCATACAACAAACATTCACATTCATGAGTTTCGTTAGAGTGAGTTGCTCTTTCACTTGCCCTGTTCAACTTCTTCTTCTACTTCCTAACACTTCTAGGAATTATCGTCCCCATTTTCTTTCATTTCATTTTTGGTTTCCTCATTTAACCATGTTGTGCGTATCGTCCTTTCGTTGATTGTTGTTTCATGGTCCTTATTCCTGAGCACGTTTGATTTGGTGATTTCCCCTATAGGAATTGTATTTTGATAGCCGTAAAATGGCCTAGAGTATTTTTCTAGGCATTCCAGATTTAACATAACCAACAACAAAAAGCACTCATTCATTCATTCACCAGTTGTGGTTGTCTTTTTATTGTATTGTGTATTTTGTGTGGATTTTATTGTTTAGTTGTGGTTGTCTTGTTAGTTAGTCGGTTAGTTCATTCATCCCCAGGAGATACAATTTTCTTAAATACTACTGTTTTACTTGCTTTCGTTTCACTTGAGCCACTCTTTATTTTTCCCAAGGAGTTGCTTGGTGTTGCATCATATGCGATGACTTAACTCAATTACAATGAAGAGGTTATTAAAATGTGATAAAGTTAAAGTACTGGATTTCGTTTCTTACGCTCATCTGTATCAGTATCAGTATCTCAAGATTCAGAATTTCTTTTTCATTCATTCATATTCTTTTCTTGAACTCCTCACTTTCAGTTTATCTTCGTTACTTTCAGTTTTTTTGCTTTAGAGCTTGGCTCTTTGGTTCTCAGTTTAAGTCCAACTCTATGAACTTACTAATGTTTTCTAGATTCAAATTGAATCTAAAAGTATTCCCTGCAATTATAGATTTGGTTTTGAATGCAATCCAGTTTAACTTAATTTTATATTCCTTTATCTCTAATTTGCTTTTCTGTTGTTTTGTTTTGGTGACAGATCATTTTTAATAATTTATTTTGTGCCCTTCGAAGTTTACCACTGTGACTGTTGAGTCCTAAAGCAATCGCCTCAAAACTTAATAGTTTACTTTTTTATTAACAGTTGCGACTTAATTTTATGTTTGAAACATTTTATAGTTTCTATTTAGGTCTTAATTTCAGATTATGAGGATCGATTTTTAGATTTGACGCCCAGTCTCAAGCTTGTCTGAATTGCTGGGGCCCCCTTTTACATTACACATTCATAATGGCCTTACTTCTCACACCACCCAGCAGGTTGTATTCACTCACTGTGGCATTTTAACTACTCCCACCTCTTACACAACTTTATTTGTGATACAGTCATTTACTTACTTTCCCTTTTTATATTGTATTTGTATATTTTCTTCGAAATTTTCTTCCTAATGGCAAACAACAAAAATAACAACAGTAAGTAAGTAAGCAGTAAGTAGTTAAGAACAACAACAATAATAAGTTCGCAATAAAATGTATTCATTTACAGTGAATGCTTTCACTTCATTTTTTTTTTTTTTTTTTTTTTTTTTGTGTTTTTTTGGGACGGGGGTTTCATATAACTTTGGTCAGACCTCTGAACCACCGCCAGTCAAGACTAGCTTTGCACTGTTGTTTGTTGCCTTTCATAACTTTCATTTATCCTGACTTTTAAGACACAACAACAATAACAATAAGAACAAGAATAAGAACATCAGAAACTACAACAAATCGAGTTTCGCCCATAGTTTTCTTGGCATTGATTGCCTCACCATAATATTACTAAATGAGTTCGTACTTCGTACTTAGGAGAAATGACGAAACAATCAAAAAATGAAGAAAGAAAAAATAATCAGAAACAGCAAAAAACACCTCCTAATAAAGTAATATACAATAGCATTCCTCAAAGTTATTTATTTCATATTTATCATTCGCATTGACTACATATTCGTATAAAGAAGTTTATCATTGGTTGAGACTCCAAGTCTCGAAAATTATAAATTCTAATTCTAATACGTAAAGATGTTCAGGAGCGGCGGTCAAATGATTGCGATGCGTTGAATTAACAAGCATCTAGTCGAAGGTACCTCATTTCACTAGCATGTGCATACTAGTGTACATACTACATATGTATGTATTGTAGTCTGTTTTTATAGCGCGCCTTAATTCAACACGTAATCAACGTAAAAATTAATGAAGAGTTAATTTTACCAATAGGGTGTTCCCCAAAGAAAAAAACTTAAAAGTAAATTAGTTTCATGTGTTTGAACGAGGCCACAAATTACACAGGTGAAAACGCTTACGTCATCAACGAAACGACGAATTCACAAAAAGGGATTTCCCCGAAAAACTCGACTGAAGGCTGCACGTACCAATTGTTCGAGTTGTGGAGAAAAAAAACTGTGTACAATTTTAGTTCTAAGCTAGGGCTGTAACAGAGGACCTGATGACCTCCGCCCGCTATATAAAATTTATATTTAACAAACATTTCCATAAATATCTTTGGATTATTTCATGCTAACTAATTGACAGCGACTTTGTCCCATGCGGTTGGTTGGTACATCAAATTTCTTCCCTACCATTTTTATTTTCCAGTCCTGCTTTGCTTTGCTTAATAGTTTTAAATGAATTTTTTACACACATCTACATGTACCTATGTAGAAGCAGTTAAACTAACCTAACGCGGAAAAAAATTAGATGTTCATACGATTATATAAAGACATCGAAAAGAGATGCATATTTGGCAAAGACGACTTGATTGATTTTATGAAATACGTCTAAGCTTTATTTGCAAACGTTGATCCACCAATCTAATCTTATTTCTCTTATACACAAACAAAAACTTACGAAATTCTCTTTTAATCTATGATTTTTATATTTTTTCTATAAAAATGTAAATGTTATGTAAGCATGATTTCTAAAAGAAATGATAGATCACTAGAGTCTTTAAGAAATTCTTGGTTTTTAATATTTGACTTCTTGAAATATACAAAATTCATAGAATTATTTCATTAACTAAAAGGTATCAATCCCATGTAACCTGTAATCTGAACACAACTAAAAACCATAACCAGATATTCAAGGATTTTTGCATAAAATTATGTTATTCATAAATTAAGTATTACAGTTTTCATACAATAGAAATGTATTGCAGCAGATTACAAGTTGTTGTCGTTCTTTATATATTTTGAATTTATGGTCTAAATGTATGTACAACAATGTTTGTATGTTGTTTTTTATAATGAAAAATTTGATTTCATCATAAAAAAAGTCATTGAAGAGTAGAATGTTTAGATTGAAATTGAAATGAAATTGACAGTGTATTTTTTAAGATATTGACTAAATTAAAAGGTGAATATATCGAGTGCAAAGAAAAAGGTAGTTAAGATGTAATCTTTTAATACATTTCAATTAACTTGTTAACATTACTATTTTTTTTTTTACACTTTATTTATTTTTATTTTATTATTATTGCATATGTATGTGTACATACATATATAGACAGACAGACAGAAAGAGAGACAGACAGAGAGACAGACACGTGTGTATTTATTATGTTATTGTTGTATATGTTGCCTCATAAACTTTGGGTGTTGAAAAGTGTAATTAACTTGACGTTGTTTTTTAATTAAGATACATCAAAGCAATTTATATATTAGACCTTAAACAACAATAATACCAACAATAGTAATACTTAGTAGTGTAATAACAACAGCAATAATAATATTGTAATAAATAGAACAACAATAGTAGGTAACATACGTATTGTATGATGAAAATGATGACTACTGTAACAACAAGAACAACAATTAAACCAACAAGAATATAAATAGTATTTTAATAACAAAAGCAATCAACTAAATGAAGTCATTTAAAAAGTATGATACTTGGTTAGATTACACACAGAGTGTGACGAAGAACGAAATATTCTGAGAATAAGAGAGAGAGAGAGAGAGAGAGAGAGTTACAGTTAGATAGGGGACCAAGTAAATCAAGTAAAGAACAAAAAGAAATACATACTAAACAAATGATGACAATGGTGATGACGATGATAACTAGAATAAACTAATTGCATAGAAAACACCACAACACCAACAACCAAGCTAAACAATGATGATAATGGTAATAATCAACATCATAATAATAATTCTGATGATGATGATGTTGATTTAGATACTAATGTTCGTGTATGTAAGTGCGTGAGTGAGTGAGTGGTGTTGGCTTAAAAACAAATGAAGACAAACTTAAAAAGTAGGTGCATCTTCGAAAAGTTCTGTCATCATCATCAGGAGTATTATCATCATGATGAGAAAACAAATTAAGTCACCAATGTCGCCATGCTAAGTGGGTGTGCCAGGTGAGAGTATCAGGTCCTCAAGGCAAGGCAAGGCAGGAAAGGATCAAGAGGTTTTGTCGGGAGTTTCCGGAAAGTAGTTACTTCCAATTTACAAGCAGATGGTTTGGTTGGTCGCGTAACAATTTAATTAAAAAGCGCAATAAAATAAATTCAATTAAAAATTATTTTTAATTAAAGGCATATTTCTTAATACTCGTATGTACTATGCAATACTGGCTGGCTGACACATACAGCCATACAGATAATAGTGGGAGACTGTGAGAGGTAGAGCGAGAGAAGAAATATTTAAATGATAGAATGAATGAGTTTTAATTATGTCGAGTATTCTTTTGAAGTACCATACTTTTTTTTCAAGTGTTGTTCAAATGTTGACTCAAGTGAGTTGAGTTCATTTGAGTTGTTTTCACCATTGGGGCTTGGATATGCAATGATAAGAGCAAGGGGAAAAGCAAAAAAAAAAAAAAAAAAAAAAATGGGGAAACATTGTTACAGGTGATTGGATAAAATGACTGAGTGTTATAACATTTAAAGGTGGTTGTTAATTATTAAAAGGAGGATGATATATTAACACACCACCCAACCAAGCCCAAACCTCATGAAAAGAAGAACATTTGTTGAAGGTCATAAAAGTTACAAGAACAAAATAAGGTTAGTTGAAATATTTTGAAAACACATGAAAGAAAATTGTGAGCATTTACTCTTGAAAATAAGTTTGGTGATTGACAATTTCATTCAACATTTCAAAAAATAAACTAATTTCATGAACATTATCTATATATAAATTAAAAAAACGTTTTAGCAAAATGGAACCAAAAAGGATCTAGAGAATGTTGTTTTGCTTAAAAAGTTGATGAACTTAAAAAGAAGAGTTTAGTTAAAGGTTGTTTAAATTTGTATAAAATTTGAGAAACCCAAAAAAAAAAAATTATTGATTAGACTTCAGGACAGATTGATTGATTACCTCACCTTGATAATGATAATTGTCTAAAGGTAAAAAGAAGGTTGATTAGTTGAATAAAGGATTCAAAACAAAAATGGTTGATGATCCCAAAGAAATGTTTATTGATAACTCAAAGGCTGGTTATAGTTGAGGAGTTGAAAGATGACAGGTAAGTTAATGATCTCAATTCACTTGACCAACCATAATAAATGTGAAACTTCACTTAACTTCAGTTTTGAGTTTCTTAACAGTAATACATAAATATTGTTTGTACATATGCTGATTTAAATCGGAATGTGACAGTGGTTGAAATTACGGATTATACTCAACAGCTTCATTGCCAGTTAGCTGAATGCACAGCAACAACCGGTGCAAGTCTTCCGCAGTGATTAAAAATACCAATATTTTCCGTTACGGTTGAAGGCTCTGTATTTCGGAATGCACAAGTGCGGTTAGTTTAATCCATGATTTGACGGAAGAAAAGACAAAAATGCAATTACATCACCATCATAAGTAAGTAAGTTCAAGTTCAGATTTCTTTCCCATACATTGTATTTTCATGTGATTTTATCTAATCTCTTCTCCAAAAATGATTGAGCAGGACTAAATAGCGGATCACTCTTTCGGGATGGAGAATAAGAGAAATGGCAATGCCTTAGTCTGCTGTTGAATGCAAATTTATTGTCATGGTTCTTCAGTCGTGCCAAGAGTCTGATCCCTTCTTCTTTGTTCGTTGGGAAATAATAGAATTTCAAACATACTATTGCATGTCGAAAAGATATTGCTATATCTATATTTTTACTTCGACATATCGCAATATTTAATTTTTCGATATATCTATATGAAATTTCAATTATCGTAAAGGTATACAAACAATATTTTTTCCAGACCAAAACTCTGTCCATCAATGTCAACCTAACAACTTGTTAACCTCAACCAACGCGAGTTATCTTCCCTCAATCCGATCCTGTTATGGATGCAGGCAGCACTTATTTCTATTTCGTTGTGTCTATTATCAAGGTGAATGAATGAATTCTGTGGCTAATCCGTTTTTATATAAACCAATATTTTGTGTGTTATGTACGTTAAGTGTAATTAGAATAAACAGAAAATGAAAACAGCTATCCGGAATTTTTGAAAAATTATTCTTAAGATATCAGTGCAGTTTGAAGTATTTACATATTAGAGAAGCATTGGAATGAATGTATCACTCTCAAAGGAGACGAGTGACAATGTTCATAAATAAATTAGACTAATTTTTAACATTATAGTTAACCTTGGTATTTTTGAAGTGATGCCGTAGAATGGTTGGTTTTTAGCAAAACTGAATTTTAAATTTTTCTATAATCGATTTGTATAGTAAAGGATATTTAAAATCGACATAACATGGGAAAGAAAAGTTTCTAATATGAGAAGAGTTTCGCCAAGTGTTCAAATGTGAAAGCAACATATGTACATGATAGTCATATTCAAGTAATCGAATGGCAACAAAATGTGTGGCTCTGTCTCTGGTGAAGTGAGTGTTTCTAATTGTCATTTCATCGTATTATTTTTTGCTCAATTGTTGACATTATAACATTAAGTCCAATGAGCATGCAAAATCACGCCTTCTTCAACTTCAATTTGAAGTCTTTCTTTATTTCTTCCTTCATTTTATGTCGCTGCATTTAATAGGATTTAGTTTGGAATTGGAATGCGTTCTTCATGTCTCTACTAATAAAATTAATTGAAGGCATACGCATAAGAGACAACAATCATGTCCAGTCGATTTTAATTCAACTAAAACAAATCGTTCAATTATGTATGAATTTCAACTATGTATAATATGTGTAACACTAATATACCAACATATCTCGCATGTTATTATGTTTATTGTTGAAAAACAAATATTCATAATTATTTCATTAAAAATGTTTTCCATCGCTTATGTTTCAATCAAAAGACAGACGGTTTCTTTAATGGTAAAAATGTTCAACAACAAACAAATGATAATCGGAAGAAGTCAAGTTCGTCCAGCGTTTAATGATGATAGTAAGTTATTAAAATCAACTTGTGAAGTCTCCGATTACTAAAGCTCAACTGTCTAGTCTCACGGTACAGCACAGAACAAAATAGCATTACACTCTTTTCATAGATACTCGTATTTTGCTATTGCTGGTTCAACTGGGACGTAAATAAGTGTATTCGATAATCGTAAAATTGAAAATTTGCATTTGCAGAAATTTTTTTCATTTTCTATGATATCGCTTTCTCAAATTTATGTACTAGACCTCGCCAATTCTTGTAAATCTTTCCTATCTCAATAGAACTTGATACGCATTACCATTTGAGAAGATTCAGTAGCAGATTTGCTCATTTTGCGCTCTAAGTATTAATGAATTCCCGGAAAACTTACTTACATATGTGGTATGTGAAAATATTTTTACCATTTTTTAAAGTCATGTATGTGCAATCTTAAAAATGCAATCAATTTTAGGTTAATCGATTGTCAATGTTATGTGATATGGTTACTCGACTGAACATAGAAGGCGGTTTTGCATTTATTGACCTATAAGTTCAAATTACTATTGCTAATATTCAAGCAATGTGTGCATACAAGTGTTTTAGGAATTACATAAGCAGCCATAAATACGAGCACAGATGAAAGTAGTAGTTACGTAAATAAGTAAATATCTACATACATACATATGTATTTATACTTACTTCTGTGTGTGTATTGAAGTGTTATTGCCTGCATTTAAGCCATGGACGATGTCCAGACAGATAAACATTTCACTATAAAAACTACTAAATCATATTTTATCATCATCATCATCATCATGAAAATCATTGCCTGGCTTAGCATTGAGTTGAGCTAGATACTTTACTTATATTAAGTAAATTACATGCAATGGTACATCAAATGGCACGTCAAAAAGTCGCACTTGGTATACATTCATGTTTATCCTCTTCAAACATCATCATCATCATCTTCGTCATCATCATCATCATATGCCACACATGACTAGCCTAGGAAGCACATTTTCTTTCCTCTCTGTCCGTCAGTCTGTGTTTATGCCACATGCCAAGTCATAACAAACACCACTTGATATGAGAGTATAAAATGCATCTGAACATGGTCCAGCTTAACATGCATCCATCCATCTATTCATCTACCATGTTTCAGTCAACCAAGCCACCAAAACCATCGACCATCCTTCCGATCCGTTCCGTTTCGTTATGTCCGTTCTTAAATTACTCTTTCATTTCGACGACGACTGACACTTGCTGCCGGGGAGTTTACGCCCAACAACATAAGAAGTGAACCAAAAGAAAAAAAAAGAAAAAAAAGAGAAAAAGAACTAAGGCTGGATGAAATGGCCTTGGTCCATTTGTCTAGTTTATAGTTTCTTTGTATTGAAAAAGTCATTGCATCGTTCTTCAATAGATTTTCAATAGATGATATAATCTGTGCTTATTTTTTTTTGTTTTTGTTCTGGAATTAAATTTTTATTACAAAACATATATCTAATAAAAAATAAATGCCTAACAAAAAAATCCATTTTATTTTAACTAAATTTAGCAATGGGAAATATTAATTTAATTAATTTCTATTTAGTATGTTTATATTAAGGAAGTTGTTTCTTATTTTCAATGTTAGAATAAATAAAGGAATGTAGTAATTTTTTTTGGATTTTTTTTCTTCTGTTTATCCTTTTCTTCTATGCATATGGTATTTCCATATCATTCGAGGTTGATATAAATCAATAAAGAAAATTTATGCAATAAAACACAATTGTCATTGTTTAAGCACAAAACTAACAAAAAAAAAAAAAAAATAAATAAATAAATGTAAAATCCGCTTTAAGCATGACAAAGGATAATACATTTCCCTAAAAAAAAAAAAAAACGAAACAAAACAAAACAAAATAAAAATAATCCAGAATAAGGAAATACAAATACACGCCGTAGACAATCAAGAAATAAAATAAAATAATGAAAAGAAATTCCCAACAAATGCCGTTACAATGAATAGAAGAAAAGAAAGGATAGACACCACACAAGGCCCAGGGAGCACGCGATACAACTGAAATGCGCCATAAAATCGGATAGCACCAGCAACCATTCCCCATTATTATCATCGTCATGATCATCAACATCATGGAATGAACAAACGAATGAGTGAGTGAATGAAAATAAACAAGCAACTAAGGAGTGAGTGAGCTAGTGACCAAACAAATGAGAAAACGAAAAAACAGCAATGAGTGAGTGAATATAGAAAAAAATATCAGACACAGCATGCTTTTGCATTCACACAGCGGCCATCGCGATAATTATAGGTTACAGGAGATTGAACAGAATATAAGACAAAGCGCCGATTGGTTGAATGCCCACCAAAAACAACACACAGACAGCGGGGCGTCAACCAGCCACCCAAGGAGAGTATTTCAAGAGAGAGAGAGAGCATTTGAATGGCACGCGACTCATTTCATTTGAGAGTGTGCATTAGATCAACTAAAGAAAAACACACGCTCGTACGCACTCCCTCCTCGCAACATACATGCATACACAAATGAACATCATGCGAGAGTCCAATAGTATAAGAGCATAAAAATTCAAAGCTATGCAGCAGCCGAACACAAAGCAGCGAGACAACCGAAGGCAACAACTCCACTCAATGTGAAGCAAAGCAATGGCATTGCAAGTAGTGGTAAACTCGTTTTGAGCAGCAGCAACATTTTTATGAATGAAGTCACCCGAGTGTTGTGGTCGGTGTTGTTGTTGTTGGTGGTGTTATGCTTGACTGGGCAGCTGCCGCCAGCTTTACTCACTTCACTCATTTGTTGTTGTATGTTATTCTCTGTTGGGTGCGCGCTTTGGGTGACGGCGCAAAATAATAATGGCATGTGTGCGCCTCGTTACATCTCCCTTTTGTCTATTTTCTATCTCTCTCTCGCTCTCTCTCTCTCTATTCTATATTGTTGTAGTGGTAGTTGGCACTTTCTATCTATCTCTTGTCATCCTATAAACAATTTGCTTGAGTTAAATATCCAATAGCATTGCGCTCGCTCGCTCCTCCACCACATACTAATAAATTACCTTAGCATATGATATGCGCCAATGTTGCGTAGATGTGTAGCAACATATGTATAGAATTGTGTGAGAGGATTTGATGAATGGCTGAGTTATCTATGTATTGTATTGTGTTGTATGTGCATAGTAGCAGAAGCAACTACTTTGAACTCAGTGGCAGGCGGCTTTTTTAGTACAAAACTCAGCATTCAAGCAAATACAAGGCAAATGAAGGAGCGAACCAGCAAGCAAAAGAAACCTGCTGCTTTGTTAATCTCATTGTTATTCGTGCTTCTTCTTCATCATATTGAATATTGCGGATTTTTTTCGTGTGTGTATAATTTGGTCGGTTGTTTGCTCGGTTCGCGCACGACAATAAACGATTGAATAAAGCCAATACGAGAACACATTTTACACGAGCCACAGTCGTCACCGCCGCGTTGTTCAGCGCCACCATCACCATCTCAATAGCAACCATCATCGTCGTCAATTTTATTCGCTCACGTTAACTTCTGCAGCTGCTACGGTTGCGACGTTGACGTTTTGTTGTTTATCGCAAGCTTTTTATTTGAGTTGGCATCGCGTGAAACAGTTGCAAGCCTTTGAACGATCAGCGACGTTGATGGAAACTTTTGCGCGGATCTCATTGCGACAATAAAAAATAACAAAAAGAAAAACAAGTACTACAACAACAGCGAACACACCTTCGCATGTTCTTGGCAAGTTAGCAGTGCTTAAATCTAAAAAAAAGGGACTCATCACTCAGTTTAGATGAAATAAAAACAAACAAGAAAAAAAAATAATAACAACAAGACTACGAACTCTTGATCATATAGTAGTGATTCAAACATTTGAGATCACTCTTATTGACATTAACATTTTGTGTCTTGGGTCGACTCAATCAGCTTAAAAAAGTGTTGTGCGACACAATCAATCAATCAATTAGTTTTTGATATTAATTCAACTTTCCATTTGTCGAGTTAAATATTTTTTTTTTTTTTTTTTTTGTTTGTTGGTGATTTAAAAGAATTAAATAAGAAAAAATAAAAAACCAAAGTAATAAAGCGTCAAACACTTAAAGAGAAAAAAAACCCGAAATAAATATTAAGAACTACTAGGAGGTCAATATAGTGTTGAGCCTCAGCTGAAAAAAACATTGGAAGTTTTATATAAATAGAGTGTGTCTTACTACTAAAGAAGGCACAGAAAATTTAAGAAAAATTCAAAACACCGTCGGAGCACGAGACGTGAAGGAAATTCACACGCATAATCATCGTTTTTTTACATAGACAAGGAAGAAGTAAAAGACTCAAGCATAAAGATGTGTTAACAACAACAACTGGACAATCAACAATCAACAAAGATAAGAAGATAAAAATCGATCATTTTGTCTGTCATCACCCAACGGGACACTGAAACGCGTTCCATAGAATCTTTTGTTTGTCAACTCATATTCTCTTGTATAGTGACAAATTTAACTTTGGTCCAGTGAGCGAGAGAGAGAGGTAGAAAGAGAGAAAAAGGAGAAACTGAAAGATCTTAGAAAAAGGACATACGCAAGGACAAATAAGAAATTAAGCAAAGTGTGTGCGCGCGCATATTCTTTATTCAGTTGGAATATTCTTTCTTCTTTATTCTAAGACAAGAAGGATAGAGCAACAGAAAGATAGAGCGACTGAAGGATAAAGGAAGAGAGTGTCAAAGAGTGATTGGTATTTGGTAATAAGCCAAAGAATTCTATTCAAACGGCTTAAGTATACAAAAAGATCGCAGGATATTCAATAAGTTTTGCGTAATTCTCATAATTTTCATTGACCAACTCAGAGTCTTTGTGTGTGAGTGTGCTGGTGTGTGTAAAATAATAGAAACAAAACAAAAATAAAAAAGAAAAAGAAAAAGAAGACCAGTGAGAGAAAGTAAAAGAAAGTCAAATAATAAAGCAAACAAAAAGAGAGAATACAAAACAAAATCAGATACAAAAAGATACACCAAATCCTGCCGAGCCATTGAAAACATCAGAAAAGTGTCAATAAAAAGAAAGAATAACAAACAACAAGGATAGTGTGACTCCTCTTTTTTTCGAAAATTGAAATTTTAATTTGTTTTTTGTGTTAAATTTTTTTTTTTTGTTTGTTTGTGCATATTCTTGTGTGACACTCGAAATCGGGCAAAAAAAGAAAAAGATAAACGCGTTTATTCGTCATTGTAGTCGTCATCGTCGTCGTCATTCGTCTTAAAATAACACAGCAACATCAAACCCTATACACACCACCTCCACCACATCCACCTTCAACATCACCACCTCCATCTATAACAACAACAACAACAGCAGCAACAATCAACAGATACATCAAAGGAAGTAGTAGTGACAGTTACCAACAAACTGCTATAATTCCAAAAATGCTTACGGACATGACACCGTCGGCCGGTCAACTTTATGGCTCACAAATTCCGGCCATGGGCATGAATATTACAAATATCGCAACACATTTACAAAAGCCTCAAGTTAATCCGGTAAGTTCAATATTTGTACAATATATGTAGATACAATATTTACATACTATTATCCTGAGTAAACTTTTGGTTAATGATAATGAGTAAGCAATCATCTCGAATTATTCACTCAATATTTTCAAAATTTTTGATATCTGCAAATATTTTCTTTACCACATATTAAGATTGCAATGAATACATAGGTACATATATGTATGTACCTATATGATAAGACATCATTTAACATTTAACAATTCACAATTCTAAGTATATTGTGTATATTGTTTTATTGTTGAGTATTTTGAGCCCTCATTATGGTAAAGGCAAGATCATCTTCAACATTTGGGCAATACCATATCACCATTATTTTGTATGTTTTCCCCTCCTAAGACTAGTTAATACTTGGTGTTAACAGATTCCATTAACAACAATAATTGATTCATCTAAGTGCATACATATATTACAGTTCATTTTAGCACATGATTTTCACTTCACTTCGCTTTTGTATCGGTTGTTTCATGTTTTCTTTATACCAGTCATGATCCGTTGCTTAAACCAACAAGGTTATTTGAGAAGATAACAAAACTTAATAGGAGACAATCTTTTTTGTTATATATGTAAATATAGATAGAATGATTGAATGGGTAAATATTCTGCAAACTGAGATATACACGTACAAGTGATCCACGAATTTCTATTGGACTATTTCGATAATTCATTGCATTTAAATTCATGATTTTTAAATGGATTTGGGATCTGATTAGTTTTCTATTTATTATTGACAAATTGATTAAAGGAAAAATTCAATACATGGAAAGGAAGGAATACATATGTATATTATTATTAAGATATTTTGAAGTAAAAGAAAATAATCAAATAAAATAAAACTTAGATTGGATCTATTGTGATTCAAATGTACGTATATAGTATATATTTTAAAGTTAGATAGATAGTCGTTGCCATGGTCGGGAACATACAGTTAAAGGAAAATATCATATGCTCAACAATTTGAATTAAAAAATCTGTTCAAATTTCAATAACGAAATAATGTCAAATGTATATACATATAAGAAATTCATCATGACTAAAAATATAGCAAAAAATATTGATATAAAAACAAAAAAATTGTACAATAAAAATTCAAGACACTTTGGCAAAAGCATTCTTATTGTTATTCCTCATTCGTCGAATATACACCGTATTTTATTTTTGGAATATGACAAAGCCAATATGTAGAACCATGAAACGATCAATTTGAAATTGAGATAGGAGTTGCATCTTAAAATAAATGATTGAAATTGAAAATTATTAGATTAGTCAAAACTTATGTTCATGCGAAAATTAAACTACTTAGAAATAGTAAATATGCAAATATTTAAATGGAAAAAAGATGGAGAAAATGTGAAAAACACTAAACAAATAAATAAGAAAAGACGTAAAAATTTATTTATAATTCAATTAAAATCCCCATGGTGCCTTCTCATGTTTATTGCTAAGTATCTCAGAAGCATCATAACTATGTATGTATAACAACAAGAACAATGAAGAATCAAACAAAAACAAAAAAAAAAAAAAACAAAAAAAAAAAATCAGCACAAAACTTAAAATTTTTATATGGAGTTACATAGAGAAAAAGGATCACAAAGATCAATAGAGAGAGTGAGGAGCAGCAGAACATGTATCTAAAGTAGTGTATCTCTAATGAAATCGATTTGTTACGGCTTGTTCAGTGTATTGTGTTGTGTTGTGTAGTCTTTTCTTTTCTTTGGTCTCATTGCTGATCGCTACTCAAATGCCGTAACTAATTTTACGGTTGCCTTTTTGTTTGGCGTTGTATCTTTGTATCTAAAGTTTGTGTATCTTTTGTATGGTACTTCTATGTTGAAAAAATAACACACAATATGCAATGAAATCAATTACATTAATTTAGTAACGCTACACTATCAATAATGTGATCATCACAATGTTGTTGATGACGACGACGACGACGACGACGATGATGATGATGATGATTATCATAATTTTTATACAATAGAAATAAAGGAATGCATAAATGAATGCATTTTATAGTTTTCAATAATTTTGGTGTGAGAATTTTGATTGAATATGTTTTGAAAGAATCTCAAAACAGCCAGAGAAAATAGCTTTTTCAAGACTGCAACCTACTTAAATTTCTCATTTGTACTTAATATACTTATGTATTTTTTTTATATTTTAGCTATAGAATCTTTGGCGTACGGGAATTGATTAGGATTTATCATATATTGAGCTGTTCAAATTCAGTTCTATTAGTGCTAGATTTGGTGCCACGGTGAGCGAAGTCATCCAGGAGAATCGAAGTCATTCGATTGAACACACCCGCCATAATTTTATCATTTGCTTTCATGAAGTTTTGATGGATATCTTCCAGCTATAGATCACCTGTAAATAGACATCTCAGCTTGGGCTGTTTTTGAATGATTCAACTCGGTCTAAATTTTAGGATAGGGTATTATTTATACACGTATGTGTCCTATTATCCTGCTGCATGTCTGTTCGTCCGTGAGGATTTTTGTTCTGATAAACGGAAGTTCGGTTAAAAACTTGAGCAAGTGACTTGATATTGCATATGTATACCTATAACGTACTGTCTGTGATATTGTGATTATGAATTTCAAGATTTTTGCCTTTTGCCACCAAATTACAATTCATGAAAAAGAATAGTATGAAAATTTTGTACAAAACATAAGTAAAAACAAGAAAATATGACTGCAAAATGGATTGTATACTATTAGATGAAGTCATTTATGTTGTATAACATGCTGAGTGAGTATGAAATTGATTGGAGAATTTCCTTTCACATGTCAATCGAAGCGGAAGAGGAAATGTAAGAAATTTTTCTAAAAGAATTTTAAAGATTTCTCACAATCTATCAGCTTTCATAAAATTGAAGATAATGTAAAATCATTCATGGAAAAAAGACATTTAAATTTTTTTTTGTTGCCATTTAATTACTTATTTTTTGTTTTTTTTTTTATTGTTTTTTGAATTTTGGTGTTTTTTTTTTTTTGTATTTCGGTTTGAAATGAAAATGGCAAAAATTGAAAATTTAAATAGAAAAAGAAACAAATTCACCGCTCATTCGATAATAAGCGAACAGCAGACAAACTAATGCAAATGTATCTGTATCTGTATCTGTAGCTACATATGTATATCTTAAATAGTAAAACGAAAACATTTATTAAAATTAATACAACATCAATCATTTGGCCAAGTGTTTGTCGGCCAAGTTCAAAGTTTGTGCCGTTGCCAAAGCTAAAGATACTGTTGTGGTTATTGTACATTGTATTAAGTGTTGTAGTCGATTGTTTGGTGCATAAAGCAGCGACCACCGACAAATGAAAGAGAGCGTTTAGCGATAGTTTCTGTGATTTGTATGTGTGACGACAATTAGCCGCCACAAAATATAATAATTTCAATAGCAAATCTATCTATGAAATTTTCTCTTTTTTAATTTTTCGGTCTTCTACTGCCACAATAATTTTTCATTTTTCATTTTTCATTTTTCAAATATTTCAATCAATCTGCTCTACCATACATATATCAATACATACATATGTATTATGTGTAAAGTATATATATTATTTATTATATTATTGTATGTAGTCGTCTATCATAGTCTGTAGATGTCTGTCTGATGTTGTTTAGTTGGTTACTTAGTTAGGTTGGTTCGTTGGATGGTTGGTGTTTTTTGTGACAGGCATCTATGTAAGTATCTATGGCTGCTGGAAAAATAAAACGCAACGCAAAATTGTTACACATGCGCGCGCGCGTGTTCGTTCGTATTATATTTAATTAAATGCCGTTTAAATGCTCGCAATCTTTTCAAGTTTCAAGTTTACCGCCGCCAGCAATTTTATGTCGTTGTAAGCATTTAAATTATAAACAACAACAACAACAACAACAACATAGTTATGGAGTAGTAAAAGATACAAAAAAAAAAAAACCGAAAGATGATAAATTACACCAGCTAATCATTCTCTCTATCTTTTGCACTCCTTTCTCTCCTTCTTCTACATATTAACTTATTTGTTTCATTTTTTTTTTTTTAATTTTATTTGATTTTTTTTCTAAATTTTCTTATGATTTCATTATATCCATTTTCTTGCTCTTAAATCTTACACTCTTTAATTTAAAGGGTTGAAATTCTGTAGCGGATCTTGTTTTCTTCATAATTTGCTTTAGCAAATGCTGTGCATCGGAAATCATCCCAAAAAATATTGAATTATTGGCATGATCGGTAATGCAAGCAGATTCAATTTTACTAATTCTCCATAACTTATTCGATTCAATTGATTTCTTTATTACTCCCGATTTTCTTTGGATTTTGGGTTATTTCAATTTCTCTGAATACTTTTTACGAACTGGTTGAGCTTGGATTTATGCCTCAATTATACTTAGTATTAAGGGTCTATTAGTATTTTATTTAGAATGTTAGGCACATCATACTTACCAATGTCAAGTATTGTCACTTTAGTAGGAATTATGAAGAATATATCCGTAGGTACATATATATGTATATTATTTAAAAATTTAGATGCTCTTTGGGTCGCAGCATCTGAATTAGTTTAACCCACCTACTCATATTAAGGTATCAGAACATTCTTCTATAAACATAATGTTCACAAGTCAAAGTTTTCAAGATTAAAAGTTGTAAAATATACTAGAAGACTCTAGCAATTGTCAAATATTACAACAACTTTACATATAAAGGAAAGGTGTTATTTTTACATAAAACCCTTTTCATTTTTTTTTTACATTATAAATGATGAAAGGTGGATACATATATCATAGACTCACACATCTCAAGCATCAAAGCTAATGTATTCGATACTTTTGATTCCTTTTATTGTTTTTTTTTTTTTTTGGTTATTTATGGAATTACTGCATATACTTATGGTGGTATATGTATCTTTGAAGTTGGTTTGCTTGATTGTTTCCAAATTAAGATTGATTTTCATGATTTTATTTCCATATCAAAAATGAATCTTTTCGTGCATCACGTAAAATGCAAATTATGCCACAAACTGCATCCACCAACAAGAGCAAAGAAAATAAAATAATTTTGTTAATGAAATAAGCAAAGCAGATTGAAATGTGAAAAGAAGAAATATTGTAAACTTATATATTTATTTTAAATTATTAAATCTCATGTTTAAGTATCTTTCTTTCCCATGATAATGATCGTGATGGTGATGATAATGATGATGAGGAACTATGTAGGAATTGAGAAGAATACAAGAATCAGATACAAAGCGACTTGGTGGCGCGTCTACAATGAGGACGGACAGACGACGGTTGTTTTTTTTTTAGTTTTTTATTTTTTGTTTGAGCTCCTGCGCTCATTTGTCGGCATAATCAGCATAACAAAAGAAATTAAGCAATAAAATATTAATGAAAATATGAACAAAATAACAGAAACGAAAAAAAAGTGGTAGACTTCGGTCTAAAGTGAAAAATGAAGGGACTGTGACTTTGTGGCGGCAACGTCACAAAAAACCACCGCGTCATTGACTAATTTTGTGATTAACACAAAAAAAAAAAAAATATTAACAAAAAACACATACACATACATATGTGTGTGTATGAGTTTGTTTCTGAATAGAAATGAAAAGAAATGAACAGAATTGGAATGAAAATGCTTTGGTGGCGGGCGACCAACAGAGTGCATGAATGCATCTCGGCGGATCATTTGCCCTATTCTCTTCTACTCTAGTACTAGAGCACTATTTTACTTTACCTTCTTTCTCATATGTTAGGTGAAGCGCCACCAGGTCGCAGATACTGGAAGAGTTGCGGCGCGTGCGTAAAGAATCCCACGAGAAGAAGAGCGACGGATACAAATTTCACTCGACTCATCCTCACCAGACTCACTTGTGGCATTGAAAATATTTACAAAAATATAATAATGATAATTTTCCTTTTATTTGCTTATTAATGCTTTGCTTTAATGAACTTTCGTTAGAGCATTTTTCACCTTGAATTCAATGTGTGTCGGAGAGTGTATCTGTCTGCATGTGATTCTTTACTTCTTTCCATGACTGACTAACTGACTTACTGACCTGAGTGACTAATTGTCTGACTCCCTGACAGTGTGACTGACTGAAAGACTGACTGAATGACTGACTAAGTGAGTGAGTAGATTCTCTGTCGGCACAATTTAAGTTTTAGCTTCATTTGGAAAATTAGTCTGCATGTTGATGACGACGATTGTGATGATGATGATGATGATGCTGATGTTACTGTTGCCGCCGCCATGACCAAAGTCGCCAAGTCATGCTGAGCGCGAGTCATTCAAATGTGTTTTATTTTTTGTTTTATTTTAGTGTGTGTGTTCTGTGGGCACGCATCCCCTTCTTATGCCGATGCAACTTGCAACATTTGGTCAATCCAACATGCAAACACATAAGGAACCAAGACGAGACGATGTGAGGAACAAAATTGTCTTGGCCAAGTGAGAATGGCTTAATTGAAAAGGACTTTGCTCGGTCACTTTATTATTATTTCATTCTATTTCTGCTTCTACTTCTATTTCAACTGCTATATCTACTATTACTATGTTTAACATTTTTTTTTTTTTTTTTTTATTTTTTTTATTTTAATAATTTTAATGTTGCCACGCACAGTGGCAAATGACTTGCATATTCAACAAGCCATTTAAATGAATATTTTCATTCAGAAAAAAAATTAACAAAGAAAAAAAAAACCATTTTCTAATTTACAAAAGGTAAAGAAATTATAATGATAATACTTAGTTTAATTATCATAGGTAGACATAAGAGAATTTTCCTTAAATATTTTATTATCTCTAACAAAAAAAACAAAAAAAATTACAATCAAATAACAATGAATGTTGAAGTTGACCTGAAAGAATCCTTACATAATAAACCATCAAATGAATAAATCAATAAAAAACTGACCTATTGAATTCATGAAGTCCGAAATGTGTTTCTGTGGAGTGAAATGCATAACGTATGTCATCAGTTATCACCTTGTTGAATTTTATGTCAAACAAAATTAGTGGCAACAAACTTTCAACGCATGTAAGGAGGAGCCTTAACATAATGTTATTTTAACCTAATTTCCTTATTTCTTATGTTTTTATTTTTATTATTCTCATTGCATTCGTTTGGCATTGGCATTATTTGCCATCATTTGTTGGCATGTTCATTAAATATTATACATGAATAAAAAGAGCAGAAGAAAGAAAGGAATAAAGGAAGGTGAATTTAATTGCACATAATTAAGGTTCATTAGAAGTGAATTTACTTAGGTTTGGCGGGTTCGGCGGGTTCGGCGGGTTCGGTTATAATGTTTGGATGTGAATTACAAAATTCATGAAAAACAGACCAAAGATAAATTAAACAACCAACCAACTAACCAACTAACCCAGAAGCAACTAATGTCATCTTGTTACCATGTCATCATGCTACCACAGCAATTCATTCCATGATGAGTGATCATTTACTTGCTATTGGTTGAACTACAATAGATATAGCCGTCAGGACCTAAGTGAGTATTATTGTATATGGTGTTAAGGATCGCATAAAATTACAAAGTTCCTGCCAAATATTTTCATGATTTTTGATGTAATGAAATTATAAATCCGCTTCCTAAATAGTGGGATTTGAATTCAATCTTTGTTTTTTTAGAAAAGGTTCCATACCATATGCGAAGCGACTGAATTATCTATCAACAATTGTAACATTTGTTTGATATCTTCCTTTTGAAAGTACTGTACTCATTCATTCAAAGTTGCATTAACCAAAGTGAAAAAATTATCTTAGAAATAAATGACAAATGAGATCTTGGAATGGATAAGTAAAGTTTGTTATAGTTCTTATAAGTATTGTGTGATTGATTATATGAAAAACGCTTTAAATATAAATTAAAAAAATATTTGAGAAAATTAACATTAAATAAGGATTTCCATTTATTCATCAATCAATCAGTCAATCGATCAATCAATTAACATAAAAAATTCTTTGGCAAAAAACTACAATGTAAACAATAAAAAGGAAAAACATCTTAATAATTAAATTTTATTTTTAAATTTAATTTCTCATTATTATTATTATTAATAAGAATTCTTTTTTCTGTTTTTTCTATTTTTTGTTTTTTAATTATTGCGATTAAAAAATTGTTTTTCTATTATTATTTATTGACACGATCTAAAAGTATTCAGTTTTTTTGTTGTTATTACTTTTGTTTTCCATTTGTAATTAATACAAATTCATGACTTAATCAATCTTAATGCTATATCTTTTATTATTGTACCTATTGTTGTTGCTGTTGTTATGCGATCAAGCAAAGTCAATCAAAACAATTGAATGTGCAGCCAACTTTGTGAATCCGATTCAATCTCAATTTCAATCGATTTCAATCGAAATAATCACAAACAGTTTTGTTGTTGGCAACAGTTACTGTTCGCTGCATGCATGATCGTGTCAGATCGGTTTGTCCCCCACAATCGATCGATTGATCGTGCTGTAAATTTGAGTCTTTCAACGACTCAGATACTTAGATGTACGAGTACAATCTACCAGCTCAAAGATCAACAGAATGAGTTGAGTGAGCCGAGGCAAGCGAGTTGTGACGAGATTCTTTACAAGGCGTGATTTGCTTTTAAAAGTTATTTATTTATAAATATTTATTATTATTTTGTTGTTGTTGTTGTTGTTGTTGTTTTTTTTTTTATTAATATTAATATTAGTTGTTGTTATTTTATGTGTTTTGTGTTTTTAACTTGAGCAAATGTGTTGTGTTTCATTTTCTTTCGATTCTTTTTCATTCTTTAAATATATCTTAAGCGACATCTAAAATATTGCAAGATTCTACAATAAAATTGAGGACTCACACACACACACACACACACACACACACACACACACACACACACACACACACACACACACACACACACACACACA
>JBANCV010000335.1:0-26634 GCA_037040105.1 Amiota albilabris
TTCATTCCAAACTATTTTGTAGTTTTTTTTCTTTTTGAAAAGTTCGGAAACTTTTGACACACACCTTGTATATATAAAGATGAACGCACAAAATAGTAGGACGGCGCTAAACTCGAGAACGACTGCACCAATTTTGATGATCTTTTTATTTTTGTTGCACTCATGAAGTCATCAGCAGGGTTCTTTGCTACATTTGATCGTGGTAGGTGAAGCTGTTGTCCAGATATAGATAGTTTTATACCATTTTTTTATATATATATTTACATTTGACGCAAAATATACTCTGCCAATGTTAAATCAATCCATCTATATACACACACAGTTCTAAATGCATGTGGTTTTCGGACCGAAGGCGAATGCGTCGGGCGACGCAAGTATCTTGTACGTAAAGATATTTCGCAGCCTAACTACAAAAGGGCGATATCTCAAAAACAACATTTCTAGAAAATCGCATTTAAAGTTTTCAATTTACTCAGAAAATGGCTAATTATAGAAGAAATATTCTGTTCTAACGCGGAGAGTATGTAAAATCCGGCTTTAACCCGGTAGGGTGTATTTATTTGCTATTTGGATGATATTAAACGCAGAATGCGAGATAGGCAATGTTTGGATATAACTTCAAGTTGGCTTGGATAAGCGTAGGTGATGCAGGAAATTATTGTTGATGGTACATGATGACAGTTTATTATAGTTGACAACATGAAATGGATCGTGTAAGGCTAAGTTAGTTGTGCACCTGCCAATAGAAAATACAAAATTTCTAGTGGCACGACTAGGGACACAGAATTTCAGTTGGCTCACAAAGCCCAGGCGAAATAAAAAAGGCATAATTAGTTTTGTGAAGTTATGTTCGAATGTGAAGGACAACTAGTATGAATTACACTAAGAGTCGATCGACGATTTTTTCGTGTTGCTTTAAATTCATGAACAACGGTATGCTGAGGCCAAAATTTAGTATTACAAACAATAGGAAAAATGTTGTTTAATGGACGCAATATACCGAGGATTTGAAATTTCGGAACCTTAAAATTTAATTTCACTACACTATCTTACAACTTCATCATAAGTTGTGTTTGCAGACAACATAGAAATGAAGACATATCGACGGGGAACAACAATAGTAAGAACACAAGGTTGAAAGGCGAATAAAAGATTGAGGGGAGAATTAGGAATTGGTATGAAAGGCACAAGGTACAATGAAGGAGTAGGATAAGGAACTGTTATTTCTCCGATACAAGGATATTGAAACACAGACACTTATAGTATCCAAATTTCAGTTTGATAACATAACAAATCGGCCAAGTGCAAGTCGGACCCGCATATGGAGGGTTCAGTAGATATCGTATTTTTTTTTTTTTTGCTGTATGTTTCAGTGACCATACTTGAATTTACTACATTTGAATATGAAAGACATGACCATTAAAGAACACACTATTGGAATAAATTATCAAGTCACACAAAGATGGTGCAAGTGATAAAATGTGCAAAATACTAAAGTATTCCACACGTTTAAGGAATCATACTAAAAACTCATCTGTTATACGAGGACCCCGGTTAATTTTTAACTTCATTTTAATTTTTTTATTTATTGTGGATATAACAATAGGAATATACACATTCTGTGAAAATTTCAACTTTCTATATATTACGGTTCAAGAGATACAGCCGTAGTCGGACAGACAGCATAAGCTTAGTAATAGAGTTCCGTTATCACGCTTTGGTTACGGAACCCTAAAAATAATTCTAATAAGAAGATGAATTTGAATACGGGTTTGTAGGAGCTGTACCGCTTCTAGTAATCCGATGGTCTTTAAATTTACATGGTTGGTAAAAATGATAAGAAACCTATTATGTCAAAATTTTAAGTTGATAGCGCAAAAAACAAAAATGATGAATTTAGATATAGGGTTTGTATGGAGGTCCCCTCGTGATCCGATTCGGCTCGTTCGGACGAATGTACTGCTTATGGTAAAAAGAAGGATTTGTGCTCTCAGCTTCAGCTCTCTAGCTCAAAAACTGAGGGAATAGTTTGCATACATACAGACGGGCATGGCTAGATCATCTCGTCTCATCGCGGTAATCAAGAAAATATATTCTTTATAGGGTCTCCGATGTCTCCTTCTGTACATTGCAAACTTTATGACAAACTTATAATACCATTTAGGCTATGAATTGAAATGAATTTTTTTTTTATATACATATTATGTATATAGATTGATTTAACATTGGCATACTCGGATGTGTGCCAGAAACTTCTTTCACCACAATTTCAGTGTCATTAGACTGTTCTATTTTTGATTGTGAACCCACCCCGGCACACAAATAAAAAAATGTCTAGGTCGTGAGAACAGCGAAACCCACCGAATTCAACTGTAGCTAAGACCCATATAGGTAACCCAATAAGTACATCTAAAAATCAAAATTGGTCCAGCCGTTTAGGAGAAGAAAACTCACAAAAATCTGTACACTCGAATTTTGTAAGCCAAGGCAAATTTTGCATATAAAGATGTGAGAAAACAGCAAAAACAAACATTGAAAAAACCACACGGCTCACTGCTTACACAGCGAAGTTTTGAAATGATTGCACAATTTCACAGCTACCCCTGGACACACTACTGTGGTTTCATCATAACACGCCATATTGAATCATTCAGAAACTTGGATTAAACTAACTTGTATACTTGTACAAGGTTTGTTCAAAAATTAAGAAGATTTTATAATTTTCCCGCTCTACGTACATTCTATTTTGGTTCCTTTTGGCACACATATCCCCCATTTTTCGTTGTTTTTTTTATAGACATAAAGACACGAGTTTTAGGCAGCTTGGATGTATTGCTAATCAGATAATTCACATTAAGTTTTGTGTGAAAAACGAAATTTTGGATTTTCCGAGTCTATTTTGAGAAAAAAAAAAAATTTATAAGTGGTAAAAGATCTTCACAGAAGGCCGAAAAGATGTTAATGGCAATGCCCGCCCTGAATGCCTCAGCGCGTCAACAACCGATGAAACCGTTCAAGCAGTGAAGAAAACTGTTATGCATAATCGTCGAATCACTATTAGAGAAGTTGCTTAGGATATAAGAATAACAGTGGAATCATGCCAAAAAATTGTTTCGGATGTTTTGGGAATGAAACTTGTGGCATCGAAGTTTGTTTCGAAATTGCTAAGTTGCCCAAGAAAAATAAGAAATCGAATCAAGGGGACGTTGATTGATGTTTATCAATCATTGTGCTTGGTACAGTGATATTAAGTCTCCACGAGAGGTGTTCACATGATCCAAATCGAAATCAAAATTCAAAGAATATATGTAGTTTAAAAATTGTCTGCTTGTGAGGAATATCTAGATGGGATTTCTTTTTATACTCTTCACGCAGACATCGGAGAACCTATAAACTATTATATTTATATATTCTTGATTAGCGCAACGAGACTAATTGATATAGCCATGTCCGTCTGCCTGTACATACGTGTGTCCTCCCGTCTGTGTATCTGTCTATTTGTCTGTCTGTATGTATGCAAACTACTCCCTCAGTTTTTGAGCAAGAGAGCTAAAATTTACGAAGCCTTCATTTTACCATACGCTGCACATTTGTCGGAATCAGCCGAATCGGATCACATACAAACCATACATCCAAATTCATGTTCTTATTAGAAAAACTTTTTTGTTTTTTGTATTATCAACTTGAAATCCATATTTACAATCCATATAAATTTCAAGACCCTCGGTTTACTAGAAGGGATATCTCCCATACAAACCCAGATTCAAATTATTCATCTTATTAGAAAAAAAATCGACCAAGTAATTTTCAAGAGCCTAGGACTACTAGATTGCTTAGCTTCCATACAAATATTGCGGTCACAATTTTGAAACACAATATGTACATATGTATTCTAGCTCTACTGTAAACAAAAGTCAAATCAATATTGTAATATTTCTGTGTGCACAATCACAGGAGCGTTGGCAAAACCGTATTCAAGGGAAGGCGTGAAGAGTATTACAGCTTCGAGCTTCGGCATAGTCGCAGATATCTTTCTTTCCGGTTTGCATACTAAATTATTGTTTTCGATGTTATTTGATTTCCAACAATAACGAATTTATGTGTGTGCAAAAAAAAACAATTCAAAGAAGAATTATGATAAAAAATAAAATAAATAGATAATTTACAATAATAAAATGAAATTAACAAACCAAAATTGATTTGAAAGATTTTGAATATTTGCAAATCATAAATTCACTGTAGTTTCTAGCTTTAGCATTACTCAATGAAGATCTACTAAAGATGCCAAGATACCGTAATAACCATAGCTATAACACTTAATTCCAAATTACACTATCTACGAAGGTCTAAGATCAAGAAGATCTGTTTGTGAACTACAACAAATGCTTACTGATTCTAATTTTGTGATCAATCTGGAAATCTAACAAATTTTTAAAGCTTATTACTCTAGTTATTTCTATAGATTTTTAATTATACTAAAATTGCCTATCATATTTAGAAAAACACATGGGTACAATATAATATGCATTTAGATATAAATTAATTGGGATAGGATCGCATCTAAGCTAAGCTAAACTAACACCCATGCATGACTTTGGTGTGTGTGTGGTTGTGTGTAAGTGAGTGAGTATCTGTGTGTGTGTATTAACTTAATCTTATATTATTTGATTAAAACAAACAACGACAACCAACAAAACACATAAATTAAGCATTTAATGAGGAAAGTTGAAGCTTGGTTAACTGTAATACAATATAATATTAATACATATATTATAGAATTTCTTAAATATTTGAGACTATTGGCTAAGATCACGTCACCTGACCTCACCACTTTTGACCTAAACTCAACTCAATACAATATCATTTAACTTAATTGAACTCAAATCAAAACTACTCATTCAATTTTCACAATATGATTATCACAGTTTTCGAAGTCTCTGACTGACTAACTAACTCTCTGATTGACTTAGACAATCTGACAGACTGATCTTTATTATTTTGTATAGTAATTAGTACGTATATAGTAGTAATAGTATTTGCTGTGTTATTTCTTTGAACTTACAATCCATAACTCGAATTGATGCATAATGAGGTCACCTGCACGGTGCGTCGATTAGGACCAGTTGTCAGACAAACCAATTGTGACTGGAATCCTGGCGGTTTACGTTGTGCACCAAATTTCACCTTCAATGTGCATTCCGCCTATACAATACAGTAGAAGATTAAAATTATCATTCTGATCAATGAAAGTTTCAACTACTGACCTTATCGGAATCACTTGATTCAGTTTTTTGCACTTGATGCGGTATAAAATCACATTCCGGACTTGTACCGTAAATATCATCGAAATTTTCATAGAGTATTGGTATCTCCAAAACTAATAGCTCTGATGTTGACTCCACTTTACGAAACTTGAATAACATTACTTGACCCATAGCGCCAGCAACGCAAAGGCGACGTGACTCCGAACAAAGAAATATTAAGTGTACAGCCAAAGGATTATCCACGCCGCTGCTATCCGTATGATGAATAATATTACGTGGTTTCTCAAACATTTTCGCCGTTTTCAATTTATATAAAATCTATGAAAACGACCGAGATAGCATCATATTAGTATACATACATGTGTACATGTGACTGAGTGTATAAGAAATTGTTTGTACGAGTGAGTGAGTAAGTGAGACAATACAACTGTGTTGTGAGAGTTATTTTACATTCCGTGTACATGTATCATATATTTACCTGTAATGAACCAGCACCAGAATCCCAAAACTTCAAACTACCATCCTGATGACCAGTTATAACAATTTCCGAATAGCTGCACGAGGCCGGTGACCATTCACCACCCGAGATGGGCCATTCACGTTCAGAGAATCCAGTTTTTTTACTGGTCGTAGTGCGACCAACCTAAACAAAAACGAAATAATGTTTTAATAATACATACCTACATACATACACTTATATGGATATTACCACCCCCAATTTTCGGTATTGTCAAAATAATCATTTCAAATTGCTTTTTTAAGTATTGATTATCTTGCGAAATGCAAAAGATTTTAATTTATATACATGTTTATTGAAACGATTTATGTATCCCAGCAATCTGCGAACTTCATCATAATTCTTGACTCCAACAAATCTGAGAAAGTAGTTTGATAAACAGACGAACAAACATACATACATTACGTATGTACATAGTACAATTGAGTCTCCTCATCACACTGATTTTTTCCACATACTCGTATGTATACTATGTAAGAAATGGAATGGTGTCTCCGATGTAAGGTTCTGCGCATAATACCTACTCTTATTTAGTTTATTGACTATTTTTAATAATAGTAATTTGTCAATAATAATAGGTTTCGTTATTTTATTACATATATAACATTCATATGTACATGTGTACTTAAAAAGATGGTAATTATTGGATGACGACTTACAGAATAAAAAGCAGGAACCAAATCCGAAGGGCAATCGGTTAAATATGTGCAACATGTAACAGGTGATTCGTGTAAGTCCATTGGATAAGGCGATTCAAAACATGGAAAACCGGGTGTTAGTAAGTCTATTAATACTAAGTCATATTGTAGAAGCACTGCTATCGCATAGGGTTCTTGTGTTTCTGTAAGTATGAAAAATGGAATTGTAAATTTGTAAGTTTTTATTTTACATTTTTTTTTTTTTTTTTATTTACAAAATCGTATTTGAATTTTAATTGAAAGGGTAAAGTTCTGTATTATTGGATAGCAAAAGGAACTACTTATTTTAATTTGGTTTAGTTTGTTATCATAATGATGTCATTATCATCATTTAAATGACATCTAGACCAAGTTAAAGATCCGATTGCGATTCATTCAGTCCGATGTTTTGTATAGGCTTCAATATTATCATCATCATTCTTCTAATGGTCAAAAGTAACGCCCAGAAGCACATAATCATTCACAGAATGGTTGGCATATGGCTATCTATATGGTGCTTCCCCTTATAGACTAAAATATTTCAATTATTTTTGTGGTCAATTGCGTCATTATCATCGTCGTCATGTTCATCATTTTTGTCATTAACGTTACCGTTTCTTCTATTATTCTATATTTCCACTATTGACATCATTCTCATCGATATTTTGTCATTCTTAAAGTCAAAAGTATGAATTATGTATGTCATTGACGTGACGTCGCCATCTTTGTCATCATAATCAACAGCATCATCATCCAGGTTGCTAGTCCAGTTTAGTCTTTTCTACTCACCACATGGCCATGGATTATCGCATAGAGTTATAAAATCGACAACAGAATGCTCCATTTCCAAGACAGTTGTTGTCTTGCCCACCATGACTGTTATACAATTCGATTTCAAACTTTTCTCCGACGACATACCACCAGAAAAAATTGTAAAAGTGTCACTGTAATGAAAGGATATGATATAATAATGATTACTATCCGAAACTAAATTCCAACCATCATCATCGACTTACCCAGATGTATTTGACTTTAAGTCAACTTTATAAATTGGTTTACATTTCTCTGTATTGCCATCTTTTGATGTTTTCACTGTAATTCATTCAAATTTTAGGGAAATTAAATGAAATATTCATAAAAACAAACTTCATATTTAGTAGGTACTCGTATAAACTAAGTGTACATACAATGCGGGCAAACTTGCGATTGCGGCTTTGGTATAGGTTTCATTGGCCATGAACATATCGAACCATCTGTATGCGACGAGACAAAATATTTGCCTTCATAATGCCAAGCGATCGATTTAACAGCCTCAGCTGCCTGCCATCGTATCTCGGCGCATTTTGCTTTAAGATCCCACAAAACAAGTAGCCCACATTCGAATGCAATTAGCAACTAAAGAAAAACAAGATTAAAATTAATAATCATCATCATCATGATCATTGTCAAATTACAATCAATTTCATTATTATTGTATGTTACTATACCTTATTTGCATCCAATGGATTATCACATAACGCAATCACAGCACCAGGATGACTAGTTCTAACCCTAAAATGAATAAGAAAAATACACTCGTAAAAATTATTAAATTTTAATTCAATGTCATTAGGTTATTAATTAATTAAATGATGTTATGTTAATGTTTAAGTTAATGATGCAGAAATATTCCTTCTATATATAATGTTGATTTATATTGTGTAAAACTTTTATATGAATAGCTTGGTACATACTCTCCGCGTGAGATGCGAATATTTCTTCTGTAATTGCCCATTTTGTAAATAAATTGAAAACTTTAAATGTGATTTTCTCGAAACATATCTATATCATTTTTGACTGACTATAAGGAAAATGTTTAATTCAAAATTGAATAGTCAAAAATGCAGTTTAAAAATTTTTTAGAGGCGAATGCACGATAAAAGCTTGGTACTGATTTTGTAGGCAAGCATTATTAGACATTTGCATGTGTGAGGTAAAAAGGGCGTTTCAATTATTCACGTCAAAAGTGAATGAATTTTGTAACGCTTACTCAGTTTGAGTGTACAATTTCAAAGGTAAACAATCGCTAATTCAAAATAAATACGATGATTGCAACGAGAGACTTAGAATAAAATAATTCAATAAAACAAATTAATCGATGACGATGTCAAATTCCACTCTATTGAAAACAAAGATGTTTCAAATCAAAGGCTCATGTGTATTATACATACTCACATATTTTTTTTTTTGATGTGTTACGGTTTGATGTTATTACGGTTCGATTTAATAGTGAAATGAATCAAATAAGGATAGTCAATAGAAACTTAAAATGCGGTACAAAGATTACTAGATTGATTCTTAAATTTAATATTTAGTATAAAAAATGGGTCAATCTAATGAACAATCTTTGAAATTTCAGTTACTTTCGAATTCTAAATTACATCACAGTATATATAATTTTTGGCGTCCAAAATTTTTTTGTTAATAAGGGAAAATGGAAAAAATGATGCGGGGTTTCTATGTTAAGAAGTTGCCTAATATGTGTGCACACATAATCCTGATGCAAAATCGCATGAAGTCCGGTGGATGCAAAGGTCCAATGAAACACAATGTATGCGGTCGGAAAAAAGAATCCAAATTTGTAGGGCAGCCATTAAAAAAGTCTATAGTCTCGATGTGGGAAAATCCTTTTTGTGATGAATCCAAAGGAGCTTGTCCCGATGCTCGTTTTGATAATATTTATTACTGTGAATCAGACAAGGCGAAACGTTTGTATTGGCAAACGTGGGCCGAGTGTCCAAAGCTGGTAATAAAACCCAAAAAGGTATGCGTAAATGTTCAGACCGCAGTACCGAGACTTCGTCGAAAGCCAAAGAAAGTAAAATTCCAGAGTACGGAGTGCAAGCCAATTTCCAAGTGTCCACTAATTCCAAACATATGCCACAAGAAAGCCACTTGTCCAACAAACTGTTTTATCACTGGGCTACCCACGGGATGTAAGAAACCAATGGCACCTTATCCGTCATTTTCGGAATGTATGCGTAATAAACCTCGCAAAGTGCGTGCTAAAGAGTGTTATTGTCTACGACCACCTCCCTTATGTGAGGTGTGGGCAGAATGGCGTAAGCGTGCATCTACCAGAAAGATATAAACAATAAGTATAAAATTTACAACACTTGTTAAGTCTCAATCTTCCCACATAATAAAGAAAGAATCGAACACTTTTTATCTTTTTAACAAAAAAATATATAAGAAAATTTAGGAACTTCTTGGATTAAGCTGTAACTGTAATATCATAATATTATAAGACTGGATTGGTAAGCCTTATGCGAGCTCATCCAATAATATCAAATTCTAACTCTCATAATCTAATATAATCCATAACCTATGACGAAGGTCAAAAACATGAGACGTTTTCATGAGCCTGATATCTGAATCTGTTGTCTAGATTACTATAATTTTTTAGAGTGCCTGTTATCAAAACAAATAGCGTTCGTATATAAAAATTTTCCTAGAATTTTTATGCTAAAAAATATCAAACTTCACGATGCAGATGTTAAATTTCATCTAGAAACACTAGGCAGCACTGTGCCGAAATAAGATAATAATAATAATGCACCCTATGTATGGCTAGGATATTGGTATGAATATCCATCCTATTAATGTATTTTAAAGACATTCTCTTCACTTAATTCATACTCGACTAAGGTCTTTATGATTTCATAATTGCTCATTGGAATAATAGGCACTTGCTATTGTACGTAGAGTCACGGACTGGTATCTTTGTTTTATCTCAATAATGGAGTTGCCCAAAGCTGCATTGCTGAATTGTAGAGTTGAACTTTGTTATCTAGGTTACACAGTGATCTAATAAGGAGCCTGTGCATCTTTCTAATATCGATGGTAAGTAGTAAGCATAGCCATCAGGACACTCCAAATTGAAGTTTTATTTTCTTTCGAAAAGACTACATGCTCCCATTCCTTGGACCAACCCATATTCGATCGACAGAAATCGAGCCCTTCCATCTCTCGAAATTGGTTCAATATGTTGAGCATTCGAAATAATTCTTTGTACAGTTCGCACGCACGCTTTAATACTACTTTTTTTTTTAACTATCTTAAGCTACTATTAAGAGCCCTAGCTGCCAGCTCTTGGTGGAATTAGTAAAGATTATGTATAATAAATATGAATCAATTTTGTGAAGCTTGTGTGATAAAAAGAAGAGAGGAAATAATATTTACATTAACTTATAATATGTAAATATATTAAATATAGAAGTTTGGTTGACTTAAGAAAATCGTACATTAAGTTAATAATAATATGAGATTTTACTAGACGGAGTTAAATATTTGGGGTGATTTTGATAATGCAAGCTTGGCACGGAAGTCTGCTAATTCGTTTCCAAGAATTATGGCATGGTCAGAAATCCACATGATTTTAACATGTTCATGCTGATTGAGGAATTCGCAGATAGTCGCAGCGATTATGCTAGACTACTCCAGCCGATATTGTGGTGTTAAACACATCCAAAACGATAAAGAAAGTTGCTTCTGCAGTTTTTTATCCGTCACTGAATAAGAATATCATTGTGATAAGTTTTTGGTCATGGGATGTTAAGAAATTATTACATCAAGTCTATGATATAATAGTTGTAGCGAATCTGAGATAGAAATATTGACGAAAGCAGTACTACAGATGTCGATTTAGCTCGATCAGCAAAACTGCCGACTAAGCAACTGTTAAAACAATGGGTTTTATCGTGTGAATGAATAAACCTCCGAAAATGGTGAAGATCTCTAAGGAAGCCGAATAAAATTTACTTTAGATCCATGCAGTATGTATATCGTAATTCAAAACGATCAATGAATATTACTAAGCTATTACTCGTAATTTTTGAAAATAATGAATTTACCAAATTTAATCGCCTAAGACTTTTTCCAATTGCTGAATGTAAACAAAGGACTAGATATACTGAAATACTTAGTATGATATTTTGAGAACTTTGACAAATCCGCCAACAAATATTGTATAAGAACCATTGAACGAAAGTGTCTTAAATTTTGTGTACACATAGTTTTTAAAGTCCTTGTTGACCAATCCTTACACAATATAGGTATATTTATAGAACTTTCACAACACAATTATTATACATAGATGTGGTACAGATAGCTGATTCTTTATGAATAGTTAGTCTGCTTTAATCTGCAGGAAGCTAACTAATACAAAAATAGAATTCTTATGTTGTTTTATTTTTTTATCAGGCGTTTTATTAATAAATTCATGTCTTATGTGAAGCTAATGTAAGCTTTGGTGTGACTAAAGATAGATTTTTTTATATAGTGATTATTGTACTGTACTGGTATCAGATCGATACCTCGAAATCTTAATTCTTAAGCCAAATGACACGGACCAACCATTCTGTTTAGTGTCATAAAGACATGATATTGTAATAAATAGAAGTATATAAATACAATACAATGACACTTGAATCATACTACTCAACCCAGTTTTTAGGATTCCGTAACCAAAGGGTGCCTATGGGACCTTATTACTAAGACTTCGTTGTCCATCCGTCCGTCCGATGGCTCTATCTCATGAACCGTAATATGTAAACAGTTAAAATTTTCACAAAGTGTGTAATTCAATTGCCGCTATAACGTCAAATTATAAGAATATAATAGTCAATAAATTAAAAGGGTCCACATATTGCTGGAAGAAACGTATGCTCCACTACATGCAGTTTTCACGACAAATCTCAAAAAAAATTTAATGCGCTGTGCCATGCTACCAACCTTGTTTTTCGATCTTAAAAATGACACAATATATGGCGCGGGTAGTAATTGGATGAGTGACCGGTTGGTACACCGATAAGGTGAAATGTCTTTTGTTTTATAAACACTATTCAAGTTCGCAACGACAATGCGAGTCTGAGTCACATATGGCTATATGTTTTTCAGATTTGCATTGCAATCTGACTTTCATTGTAATTTAATATTTTATTTATCAAAACTTGTGTTTTGAGCAATAGCAATAGAGGCCTTCAGCTCAGGGAAAGAGTTAAAAAGGATAGGGGAAAGTATTAGAAAAGTGCAGAACCAGACTTGAAACGGGAATTGAACCCACGACTCTATAATATAAGCTCGGCGCACTAACTTCCAAGGAACTTATCAAGAAATCTTCTTTCGATCTTCCCAATTTCATTGCTGATTCTGATTTATTATGATGTTATATTTGTTGTTGTTCTTGTTGTTGTTGTTGTTGTTGTTGTTGTTGATGATGATGATGATGATGATGATAATACTTACACTTCAATTGCTTTGTTCCAGTTAATAATATATCCACTAAGTGCAAATGTATCTATGTGAACGACATGTATGTTGCCTTTTTCGGTGCCGACGTAAAGCCATTTGCTGCCAACAGGTAAATGTACACATGTTACGCTGTAAGAGAATAGTAACAAGCAACAATTAATATTACATAACATGATTCATGCAATCAATTGATGGGATTGAAGTGCATTGAATTGAGGTGCGTACCGCTCTCTTTGAAATTTAAGACTCTGCACAACTTGAGGATTTTTTTGTCGTATATTCCACAAGTGTAGGGTATCATCAGCCGTAACTGTAACCAATGCGCCATCATTCACTAAAAACTCTGTAAAGATGACAGCACATTCAGATTCACCTTCGTGTTTTGCTGTTGCATCGACACCAGGACGACCCAAGCTAAATTGTATAAATAGAAGGACAGATTACTTATAAGGTGTCATCATAATTTAATATAACATTCGCATTAGTACTTACATTCTTATATAGCCCGATTTATCGCCAATAACTAATAGTTTTTGTACTGGATCAAAGGCAAAGGATGTGGGTGAATATGGAAAGCCATGACGAAAAGTCTAAAAAAACGAAAAAATACAAAATATAAATAAATTTTGTATATTATAACCATCCATCCATTCGTTCATTCCCATTTTATTCATAATAGTACTTATAAAGATTCATTAAATACATTTACTACAATATAATAGTTTAAACGATTGGTCCTCGAAATGGTATGCAACCCATTCAATTCTTTCAGTAAAAACAGAACTACTATAAGAAAGAACTCTGTCTAAAAACTATACATTCGATACATAGGTATAAGTAACTCAGTTTATAACCTTAAAAAAAAAGATATAATTAACTGTATCATAATAATAGTATTCAAGCTTTAGTCTAATGATTCCCACAAAGTATTGTGTTTATATTGGGCAGAACAGTTTCGTTTCTTTCTAAATGATCGCTTATAGCCGGATACTGATCACTTAGTACATACACCTATGTACATATAACATTTTACAATTCGAAATAATGTTTGAATCATTTGTCTGACAGAATACTTTTTTGGGGTCTTTTCTAACCTCAGCCACCATCCCATCTCATCCTACTATGTCAGTCAGTCAGTCCAATTAGGTTGAGTCGATCTATCATTTGTCTAAAGTTATTCAAAATAATGTATAATAAGACATTATGGTGGAAATACGACTCCTAAATATGTTTTGGTAGAATTGAAGTTGTCTATTATAGCCGCGTGTGTCTTATGATAGTTTCTTTTCTTACAGCTACCAAATAAAACACCCGCTGGCTACAATAAACCGCCTTGTTTTAATCTTTCTTCACTCACTAAATCACTTGGCACTTGTCACTACGATTCACTCTTATTGTATGTTATGTCACCATACACATACATCATATACATGGTAGAACATATTGTACGTACAATAGAAATATATTTATAAAGTATATACTCGTATACCTAGTTTTTAAAGTGAACTTACTTTTTTAAGTGCAAAATGTTCAGGTTTAAGTTGTTCCTGTATTTCCTGTTCCTGGCGTATGGTTTGTGGCTGTACAGTTTGTCGAAATCCATCAAGAACTCCTTTGAATGTGAACTTTTTCATTTTAACATTAGTTTCTTGATTATGTATTTTGTGTTGTGTTGATTTCTCTTTGTATTTATATTTTGCGTTTTTAGTTCGTGCAAATCTCGAAATGAAAAAACCAAACCAATTTAAATCGAAGTGAAGGGAATTAGTCTGATATTTGTTGTTGCTAATAGATTTATTGATATATATATATATATATATATATATATATGTACTTTGTATATTGATGGATTTGATAGATTTCTTTCAATAATACATATACAGTATATCAAAGCAACTGTGATTTTTGCTGAGGATTTGTTGCTTGGTAGCTTGGTTGCTTGTATTCCTTCTTCTTAAGAACACGTGACGTATAAGTTATGCTAATATCCTTTCCTTAGTGATTAATATTGTTTTGATTTGTTTCGTTTTGTTGTTTTGGAATTGCAATTGATTTAATTTGATTTAATTTGATTTGAATGATCGATCGATCGCTTGATCAAGGCTGAAGAAATTGTTGGTTATTGGACGAAGAAGATGTAATTGTAATTGGAGTTGAAGGAAAAGTCGGTGTGCGACTCAATTGAGTGTGAGTTTTAATGTAAAAACAAATCAACAAACAACACTAAAAACACTCAATTAAGTAAATAAACAAGTGATTATTATCTTCTATAATTTTATATGTTTTTATAATTCATTTATTTTGTATTATTATTATTATTTTTCTATTTTTTTTTTTTAAGTAGTGTAATAGTATTTGTTATAGATATAGTTGTTTTTGTTGTTGTTATTTTTTTAGTAGTAGTAGTAATAGTAGGTAGCAGTGTTAAAAAACGTCGTCGCATTTAAGCCTTTTTTTTTTTCTTAATTTTTTATTTTATTTTTCTTTATCTTTTTTTTTTAATAAATTCACGTTTCTTTTTTACGATCTCGATCTCTTATCTTCTTTTTATTATTATTGTTGCTGTTGTTGTTGTTGTTGTTGTTGTAAAATTGAATCAGTTATTAATTATACATATGGATATAACAATAAATGGTAATAAATAGTGCTGCAAAGAGAAGAAAAGAAAAAAAAAAAGAAATCATTAATTGAATTGAATCCAAAATAAATTTATGGTACTTCATTAAATATTTCCTACAATGAAAATACAGAAATTAGTAATAAAATTCTAATATTATGGACCTGAAGAATGATCGCACACAAATGGTAGATATCTCTAAATATCGTTTTTATATAAAACAAACAAAGTCATAATTCTGACCTTTCTTACTTCGCTGCTTACTTCGTCTGAACTAACTTAACTTTATTATATTTTTATTATTTGCCGTTATAGCGACAATTGATTTACACATTGTGTGTAAATTTGAACTGTCTACCTATTACCGTTCATGAAATAAAGACTTCGTACGGACGGACAACGAAGGCTTAGTAATAAGATCCCATTTGCACCCTTTGGTTACAGACCCTTAAAAAGAGAATGTGAATAATCGTTCACCATAGTTTTTGGAGATATTAGTACGTTATTTTGACTTTAATGCTATTATTGTTAAGTGCACATAATATGTTTTAATTAAAGGTATTTGATTGAGGAAAACTTAGTTGCACATTTCCTTACCAGAGTAGAATATTAATTGGGCTCTGCCCAAAATGAAACTTCCGAGACAAATCAAATATGATCAATATCTGACATATACTCTGTTTGTTTTCTTATATTGAACAGATTATGTACCATGATATATATATATATATATAGCATATACCGCACTCTAACTACAAAAGGTCATTAACTCAAAAAAAAAACAGCATTTCGAGAAATCGCATTTAAAGTTTTCAATTTACTTACAAATTGACTATTATATAGAAAAAATATTCTCTTCTCAAGCGGAAGAGTTAAATTATTAAGATGAAATTTTGACACAATATAAACATGATATAACGTATAATTCTGCAAAAACACGATTTTTGAGTTAATTACCATAGCATGGTATAATGAACTTATTTTAAAAATTTTAAAAATTCAATTACTGACGAAACTTTCCAAAGAAGATTTTATTGTAGTACTAGCAGTGTTCGATTCTTTTTTATCTTGAATGATTGTAACGTGATTGATTGATATCAAATCGTTCGATGTTCATCTATTAGAAATACGTAAGATACATACATATGTATACGTAAACCAGACATATATCATTATCAGTTCAACGGTGTAAAATGTCAACAAAGTGGATAGCATAAAAACCTTCTCCATGACAAAATACATATGTACATATAAGAGGATGTGCTAACTTGCATGGTGTTTGGACAAACTGTCTCGGAGTTTATCGACTTAATACTTATCTTTTATCCATTTTTATATATATATATATATATGTAGTAAATATTGTAGTATATAGATTTTATAGGCAGAAGCGGCGAATTAAACAGCTTCACTCTGACACATGTCAGTCTGACTGTCTGTTTGTCTATGGCATTATAATATCATTATCATTGTTAATGCACAATTGCACAAAATGATTAGACCAGACTTTCGTCGTCTGATATTTGTATGAGTATAGTGCATGATTATACAAAAAAATCACAATCTAATATGCACTCGTATATTGGTCCGATCAGCATCGAAAGAGAAATCACCGATCGTTTGTCCTACACTGGTGTGATATTATAGTTCATAAGTATATTGTTTTCAGTTGTTGTTTTCGTAAGATAAAAATTAAATTTCTTTCCTTAATATGATATTTTTTAGCAGTTCATCTATTAATTATTTGTATTATTAAGAAAAAAAATTTGTATTTTTCAAATAAAAATTACTTTGCCCCCAAAAGCATGCAACATTTTCTTCACACAATTTTGCTTTTATTAATTTTTCATATCACTTAAAATGGAAATTGTGATTTCTGAATATAGACGAGAACAATGTGCAGAAATAAAAGTAAACAGAATAAATACAGTGTAAATAAATGGAATAACAAAGAACCTTGATTAAATTCAGTTCTCATCTAGTCCTTATATGTGTCTCCTGTGACTCACTGACTAATTAACTGGGTGACTGAATGTTGACAAGCGACTAGTAGCAAAGAAAGTAAAACAAAACTCAACACTGCAGTCAATACAAATAGAAAAATACATAGAAAACGAAAACGTCGTCGTCATCACAATGCAGCAGCAGCAAAGTACTGCAATTTGCAAAAAACAAACAAAAATGAAAAGCAAAAAAAAACAAAGAGGCAAACTTTTGACCTAAACTACTAAATCGATTAAACTCGAAGGCTCAAAACACGTTCGCTTTCAATGTTAATTACTTTCTCACTCAATGGATACTTGCTTCACCATCATGAACACCATCACCATTTCTATCACCATCACTTTAGTTCAACACGTCATTTGGTTAAAGGCACTTTAATTGAAATTGAGTTGAACTGGATTGAGAAGTAATTGTGATAATACTAATAATAGTTTTATTTATTTATTCAAAAACATCATCATTTGCTCACTCACTCACTCACAATAGATAGATAGAGAAATACATAGCTCGGCACTAGAGCCAAAGAAATGTCCTGCAACAGGATACTGTTGCTTTTTAGTAATGACTGAATAAAGAATCAAATGATGGTTGCTTCTGATTTTGCCACTGCTGCTCTTGTTGATGATGATGATGATAATGATGATGATGATGTAGTGACCTTCAGGCGAAGGCCCGGTCTATGTACATATACACACACTCTCATACACTCACACATATATGCACACACATATATACCGTACATGTGCATATGCATGATCTATCATCCCTCAATGTTCAACACTACACAACACAACACAACGCAATACAACAAAATCCGACTGAATCAAATCAACTGAATATGACAAAATCAAAAACAAAATCAAAATCAACCCGAAGTCAACCGAATGAGTCCATCCAATCATACATAGGAGTATATCCATCCATCTATCTATTTATTTATTGACCTGCCAATCTGTAAACAATATTTATTTCATTTTCAATAATAATTTATTTGCTAATTCAATTAATTGCTTGTGTATCTTGTAGTCTTTGCTGCTCACTACTTGATTGTGTTAAATGATTTTCGCTTTGATTTGATGAGATACATTTATTTCAAATATTATGATTTTGAGATTTTTATTTAGCACGCAACATTTATTAGGCACCTTCTCTTCTCTATATGAGTTCTAAAAATTGTTTATATCTAGAAGTTAGAGGCAATGATAATGTGGACAAACTGGCCGACAGACAGACGAATATATGTACATACATACATACATATATGGTAGATGAATAGAAAAACATTTAATTACTTGGCGCAACAGTAAGAAGAATTGATTAAATGCATGCAACACAACTATAGATACAAACATATATATGTGTATACATATACAAGTATATATGTACATATGTATATGTGGTATACAAACACATACAGTATAAGTATGTATATATATTCATATATATTCGACGGGTACATATGGTATTAAATGGTAATGAAGGATAAAACGCAACAGAACGCAACGCTATTCTTTGTATTTATGTATCTTTGTAAATGCTTATGATGACGAGTAAAATGTGGATACACAGTTACTAATCATCTCATCATCAACAGCAGCATCATCATCATCATCATCATCATAATCATCATCATCATCATCATCATTAAAAGCAACAGCAACCAATCTCAAGTGTGCAAGAGTGAAATACCATAGTGAGAGCAAATAAACAGAAAGCTCTATTGTCATTATTACTAGCATCATCATCGCTGGCAGCAGCATGAAAGAGAGTGCATGATTGAAGGAATTTAACACACACACTGACACTGCCTGCAGCCAAAACAGAGAGACAGACAAATCAATGAGTGAAAAGCAACACGAATGAGTGAGTGAGTGTGTGACTAAATGGCTAACTGAGTACGTGTGTGCTTTCATGAGTGAGTGACATGAAAGAGTGAGTGAGAAATACCGAGTGAATGTGATTGAAAATCAAGGAGACCCTGACAAGCGGTAAACATATTGTACATACATATTTGTTTTTATTTTTTCCTCAGAGTTAGGACAATATCACAACAATATCACACACACACACACAAGTGAATTTATCACATACACATACATACATATGTAAAAACATATATGTATATGTAGAACACGAGAGGAACATGTTGTCATCATTATTCTTTTTATATAATTTCTCATTTTATTATAAATGTTTGGCGTAAATTAAAAAATTATATTAAACAACAGAAAGCAACCACATTCTCATGTATAGAAAATTACAGTAGAATCGCGATAGAGTGAACTAATTAAAAAACAAATTGTATTCACTTTTATAAATTAAATTAAGTTTTGCTTCATATTTTTGACATTGTATGAAGTAAGCATCTAAGCATCCATCTGGTTTTTGTTAGTTGGTTCCATACATGTACTATACTATTGTTTATTGCATATATTATTATACAATAGTATATTATTATGTATTTGATCAATATTTCATAAGTTTAACATCAACATTCAACAATATTCTTAGTACAGATAAGAATGTGTGTTAATTTTAAAAATACATACTGTGTCTCTACTGTATATAACATATACACATTCTTATGTATACTCATAGATGTATTCATATCCACATATATACTTATGTACAAGAATATTTTGTATGTTAAGAACGAGGCCAAAGAACAACGAAGAAGTCCAAGAGACGGTGACGACGACGATGATGATGATATTGTGTGATGCCAATGGCGATGGCGCTGGTTATGACTATAACAATTTGTTACGATTGGTGTAGTTCCATCTTTCTTTATTTCGTTTTCTTTGTTTTTACATTCGTAAATGGGTGAAGAGCGTTCGTTACTCTACTCTGCTCTACTCTTTTCATCGCTACTCAACTCTTAACTGCTGCTGCTGCTGTTGCTCTTCTTATTCTTGTTGTTCTTGCGTTGTTATTACTGTTGCTTGCCATGCTTATATATTCACTATTTCCCTCTCTCTCTATCTCTCTCTCTCTCTCCCTATCTCTCGCTATCTGACTGTTCTACTCTTTTATATAGCATTCTTTTTTTTCTGTTCTTCTTTATTGCTTTCACTACCTACTATGTTACCATGTACTTGTGGTGATACTCACACTCATGTGTTCAGTAGTAGTTTGATCTACTTAGCATTCTCAATCTTCTGTTAGGTGTTAATGATGTTGTTGCTCGTTTAGCTTCGTACGCTTTACAAGTTCCCTGTCACATACATAAGTATCTTCCTTCGTCCACATTCCCTTTCATTTCATTCCACTCCTCACTTCACCATTCCATTTCATGTCCTGTGTATTTTTTCAAATAAATTTCATTCGTGCGTACGTGAGATTGAGTGAGTAGGTGAGTGAGTGAGTAAGTGAATGAGTGAGTAAATGAGTAAGTGAGTAAGGGAATGAGTGAGTACGTGAATGAGTGAGTACGTGAATGAGTGAGTAAGTGAGTGAGTGAGTTTTCAAACTATTTTGTCGTGTCGTGTAGTTACATTTGTGTAGGAGTTGTGAGCTTCGTGTGAGTGGCGTTGTGTCGTGTGGTAGTCGGTCGTCGTGGTTTTTTTTTTTTCTGACTGCTTGCATTGATTATGTTTTATGGCTTGCGTGGGTGAGGGGGTGAAGGGGCAAAGAAAAAGAGCAGAAATAGCAGCAGCAGCAGAACACACATTATTTTGTATATAACGAATGAAGAAAGTGTTTTGTTTTGTTTTGTTTTGTATTTATTGTGTTTGCTGATTTTGCTGTTGTTGCTGCTGTTGTTGTTCTTGTTGCTGTTGTTTTTGAACAGGATGCTTTCAGTTACACGGAAATAACACGCAAAACAAGAAATAACAATAAGCAGTATCAAAAAGTTTAGACTTAATTTGTTTTCCCCAAGGCTACACAGGCATACACACACAAGCTCAGAAAGAGAGGCAAAGACAAAGACACACACACAAACACCTATACAGTCATGCATGTGCTAATGCCACGTGCAACGTGTTTTACATTTGTTTATTATGTTCTCTTGTCTTCTCTTCAATTTTTTTGTTTATTGAAAGTTTTGCAAATTCCATTTCCATTTCCATACCTATTTTTATTTTCCTTTTCCATTTGTTTTTCATTATTTGAATTTTGTTTGGTTTTTGCTTTTTAATTAAATTTTTCATTTGCATTTTTTGTTGGTGCTGTTGCTGTTTTATTTTGCAATTATCTGCAAACACTTTCACACACACTCATGGAGGAGAGATTTGTCTATTGTGCCCCTTAAAGTATGCTACACACATTTATATGCTAAACAAAAAATGAGTCTCCCCTTCCCACGCCATCGTACTGTTCCTTAAATTCTCTCCATTCTTTTTATTATTATTATTATTTCACTTTGTTCATTCACTCAGTCAGTCAGTCAGTCAGTCAGTCAATCAGTCACTCGCTCGCTCATTCCAATGATTCTGTTGATATGTGTTTGTTGTGTATTCCTGCTCCTCCTCCTCCTCCTTCTTCTTCTACTTCTCCATCTCATTGACCATTTGTCCTCACACTATTCTGCTCTTTTGCTCATTTTGTATTCCGTGTTGCTTGTTTGTTTTTTTCATTCGTTTAATTTTTCCATTTGTTTCTGAGCTTTTTTTTTTTAATATATTGTATTTTTTTTTTTTAAATTTCAAATCGATTTTTCCACATATTAAAATGAAATGAATAGAGTAGAGAGGAGTGGAGTGGAGTGGAGTGGAGTGGAGTGGAGTGGAGTGGAGTGGAGTGGAGTGGAGTGGAGTGGAGAGGAGAGAAAGGTTAGTGAATGAGGAGCAAAGAGGAAAGGAAGCAGGTGACTTTTCTTGATTGCTTTTATTTTGTTTTAAAAATGGGAAAATAAATGAAGAAAATTGTCTGCTACAAAAATATAAACAAAATGAATAGCAAACAACAAATTTGTGAATTTGTGTGTTCAATAAGCAACGCTCAACAGAATAATGTTTCAAAAGAATGACAGAAACAAAAAATACTAAACAGCAGTAGCAGAAGTAGCAAAGAACAAGAAGACAGAACATAAAAATTTAATTAAAACAAGAAACCATTGCATACTTTGCAGCTGTTAATGTTAATGAAATAAGACACTTCTTGCTTCCTTGTGTTTCCTTGATTACTTTTTTATTCTTTGCCTTGTTTTTTCTACGCACTTTCACTTGCTTTCTTTGTTTTATATATCATCCATTCATGGGATTACAATATTCTATTATAATTATGTTGTTCTTGTTGTTGTTGTTGTTGTTGTTGTTATTACTGTTGCTGTTGTTCCTTAACTTTAGCATATTCTTTTTTACAATAACAATATCAATATCATTTTGATACAAGTTACTCTTTACTTTGCTTTGTTTGTTTGGTTTTGGTTTTGGTTTTGGTTTTTGGTTGTTTATTACAACAAATACATACATACATACATACATACATACATACATACATACATACATATATGTAAAGTAAAGTATAATTTGTAACTTTCTTTCTTCTTCTGAAAACGGTAATTGTTTGAGGCATTTGTTATTCCCTCATGTTTTTTTATTATTTATTGTTATCTTTTCTTTTAGTTCTTTTTTTTTTTTTGTTATTCATTTTCCCTTTTCCCCAAACCCATTCTAATCTAATCTCTTCTATTGTCTTGTAACTGTTCCATATACAAATATACAAATACATATGTATATATTTATGTACATATGTGTGTAGCATGGTATTTCTATTTCTATTCACATTCATCATTTAATATCTACTGCTTCTTCTTCATCATCATCTGCTTCTTCTTGTTCTACTTTTGATTTCTTTTTTTTTTTTTCTTTTTTTTTTGTTTTTGATTCTGATTCTTTGTAAATATGTTAATACTTCACATTTTTGTTATTATCCTTAATTCTGTTGTTGTTTGTTGCTATCGCTGTTGTTGTTGTTGTTGTTGTTGTTATTGTAGATATAATGGCGCCCAAGGCGTAACAGTTATAAAAACGTTTAGATTTTTTTTTTTTTTTTTGCTTTGCTTTGCTTTGGGGTTTGTAACCAACATTCGGTTGGATTGGGTTAGGTTGGGTTGAGTTGAGTTGAGTTGAGTTGGATTGATTTGGATTGAGTTGGGTTTGAGGTTTGGTTTATCTTGTTGGTTGGTTTTATGCTCTCCTCTTTTCGAATACAAAACAAAGCTTTGTTGTGGCTATATGCACATACCTACACACATATAAAAAATATGCGTATATACATTTATGTAAACATGTGTGTGTGTGTGTGTATTTATGTGTGGGTGTGTTTATGTTTTTCGCTTTTGTTGTGATTTGTGTCTTGTAAAAAGCATCACTTTTCCACAAACACGTTCCTTTCCTGTATACATAAACACACAATTAGACATACATACATATGTACATATCCATACACACATAGACATGTGTTTATGTATTGGATATAAGTATATATTTACATGCATGCATACATATATGTATATGTTACATACATAGTATATCCGGCGACATGATATTTGTTCTTTAAGTATTCTTAATATACCAGATTTTGTTTCTTATTAGCGTCTTTCTACTTCCACTTCTCCTTCTCATCCCCAATTTTAAACACGTATATTTTTCTGTTTTTAGTTTTTACTTGTTTTTGCTATTGACATAATTTTTATCATTGTTTATTATTCTCCATGATGATGATGATGATTTTAATTTTAATTTAATGAAAACAAAACAAAATTACAAAATAAGAGAAGAAACGAAAGAATTGTGATAAAATAAATTAAGGAAAATAAACAAACATATGGGTACAATATAAATATGTACTTGGCATATTATATTTGTTCAGATATCATTCAAGTCGACAACATATGTTATGGTAGGTAATAAGGTAATAAGATTCATGTGATCATTGAATCAATGCAACACAGAGTAAGTAGGCATAGAACACTCCCTAATAACGGAGATCCCATATTACTAAGTATACATATATATTATGTACATACGAGTATGTATGTATGTAGGTGTTTACGTAACATATTCTGAGAGAATTCGAAAACCCGTAGTCAAGTAGATCGAATTGATTATGATAGTCGCATCTTTCTTTCTTAATGATAATCTAATCGCATTGTTTTTGAAATGAAATTGTGAACACAATCCTTTTCTACCTAATTTCTACAATAATAAAATTTGATAGAATTTATGATGAATAGAATAGAAATCTATTCATAAAACACGATTTTTGAGTTAATGATACAAAATTATTCGTTATATCATGTTTTATATTGTGTAAAAATTTCATGTTAATAACTTAGAGTATCTCCACATGAGAAGAGAATATTTCTTCTATAATTAGCCAATTTGTAAGTTGTAAATTGAAAACTTTAAATGCGATTTTCTCGAAATGACCTTTTGTAGTTCAGTAGGATGTGATATGTCAAGTATATAAATGTGATTAAGCATTTATGATGAGATTCTTATAATTTTTCATATTTTATTATTAATATATTATTATTATTATTTAATAGTGTTATAGCGGTGGCAGAGGCGGATATGCAGAGCATGACCTCTTCACCTAGTATTGGGACTCTACGTGTGAAATGGGTAAAACAAATGACAAGCGAGTTCACAAGATTACTTTAGTTATCTTCCCCAATCCGCTCCGCTCACTAGTTGCTTTCTTTGATACACATCAGTTAAAACTTAGTTAAAAACATGCAGAGGCGAATACGGAGCCGAAGATATACGTACGATTTCTGATGGGTGGTTCAGTTACAATACTAGTTTATTGTATGGTCTTTAACAATGTATGTGTATTTTGAATATATCACATTAAGTATACGCAAAGTTCAATAATAATCAATTGTTACGGAAAATAGAATATAGAAATCTATCAATCTATCCACAATGTCTATCCTCATTTATAAAATATTGAACTTAATTCTGGTAATTGTCTAACTATAGGATAATTTGCTGCAACCTACCGCAATTGCGATCTGTTGACAGACAATGGCAACGCAAACAAGACCATACCAAATTACATATATGATCATCATAAAGAATACATACCTACATATCATATACAATACAATAAAGTCTCTTAGTATTTAAAGTAGACAACTGAAATGTTGCATTTGTACATTCGTTGCCGACAATAAGTTGAAAATTTTTCTTGGAAAAATTACATATTTCTTATGTGAGTAGTACTAATAGAAGCTGTCAAAAAGCTATTGGATGATTATCTATAATATTTGTATGAATATAATATACGTTTACTTAAAAGATAATTAATTAAAATTATTATAATATAATTATACATATATATTATATATAAATTCCGCTTGCTTGTCCTCGGTTACTTCTTACACCTTTTCTCACTGGTTGTCTCGAACACTCTGATGCCCAATCACACCTCTGCTGCTGACCGATAGGTCGGCCCGATAGTGCTTATCAATCAGCAGCGGCTATGCCGAACATGTAATACTCTTCGCGAATCCCCTAAACAATTTTTTGCCAACGTTCCTGTAATTGTTATTTGGTGAATTGTGTCCAAATTTAAGTTCGATAACATAAAAAGCAAAAACGTTTTTCTAATAGGAACATGATTTTTAATTTGCATTTGTACCCTTCCCCTGGAGGTCCGAATCAGATGATTCCGATAAATTTGCACCTTATAGTAAAAAGAAAACTTCATGCTCTCTAACTCAAAAACGGAGGGACTAGTTTGCATATATAGTGAACAATAATAATAATAAGATCAATAATATACATATATATAGCATATACTTTATGGGGTCTCCGATGTCTCCTTATGTCCGATACCCACTTCATGACAAACTGCGTGAAGAGTATAAAAATAAGATAAACTAATGATTATTTCATCAGTTAGGAATTGCTTTATTTCTTCTCTTCATTTGAGATACTGATAGTGATGTAATCCTTAAATGATGATTGTATACAAAAAGAAAGCTGAAAACTTCATTGAATTGTTATTGCGTATACGTAATGTTCAAAATTTTTTTTTTCCTTTATTTTAGATTTATGGCCAGGAACTTACATTTCCATTGTGCATAGAAAGCTCCATTACAATAATATCGAGTCCAATACACTTTATTGGGAGGATCAAAATATCCACTCGGATATTTCCGAATGTGATTATTGCATAATAAAAATTTATGGCCAGGAACTTACATTTCCATTGTGCATAGAAAGCTCCATTGCAATAATATCGAGTCCAATACACTTTATTGGGAGGATCAAAATATCCACTCGGATATTTCCGAATGTGATTATTGCA
>JBANCV010000335.1:26734-45430 GCA_037040105.1 Amiota albilabris
TAATAAAAGCAGAATCCGCAAGAACAAGCAAAGAAAATACTCATAGCTGTCCAGCAATTCATCGAGAATAATTCAAAGTAAGAGGCCACTTGAAGAACATGCATAGAAGATCTTCTGGTTTGAAGACAGAAATATGAAAAAATTACATTGTAGGAACGCATCTCGATCATAGTATGAAGTATATACTTTATTCTTTTATTTCAATTGTAAGCAACGAAAACTTCCTGCATTATCGAATCAAATTCAATCGAAATCACATGAGGAGAAAAAGTAGGAAAGTGCAATGATTCTTTATGGAGAAGATATCACATAGGGCACTTCTCAGAAATTGATTTACAACAGTACCAATCAAATACAGATGCCAGATAATGAGTTCGTGGGACCAGTCCAGTCTAGTCATTTTCTTAGTGCTTTTTATTTAAGGCTGTGTATGTACGTGTCTTTATTATTAATTAATGTTGTATGATGAAGTCATACACTATTATTAGACCATTGAATATTATAATTTTTTGGCCATGACCATGTAAATGTGTGTGTTTGTGTAACTGATTCCAAAGGCCTCCCCATCTTCCCCATTTTGTGAACTCAAAAAAAAAAAAAAACAACAAAAAAATTCAAATTAAAATTGTCAATACGAATAGATGTCATGGGGTGAGAAGTAAACCTCAACCACATTTCGTCTCGTAATTGAGCCAATGATATGGGCTGTAAGTATGTGTGTTTTTAAATATGTGTTTGTGTGTCTAAGTGTATATGTATGTAAGATTATAGAATTAATGATTTTTGTTATTGTTTTCATTATTCATTCTTATTCTTATTCTTGTTGCCATCGTCATCGTCGTTGTTGATGTCGTAATATATCAACAGGGTATTACGAGTATTATTTGTTATAATTATGTATGTATATTCTCTTCATATATTCCATTTCTCTCTCTCTCTCTCTTTTCTATCTTTTTCTCTAACTCTAACTCTCTCACTCAGTCTATTATTTGATTATTTTTGATTATTATTTACTTGCCTTCTTTCCTTTTCTTTTTTCTTGAATTTGCTGTTAAATTCTGATGGCGTATGGGTAATTTATCATTTACCGAATACCATTAAGTATACGACAACGTTGTCATCATGTAAATATTTTCGGTTAAAATGTGAATAAATATGTTTGTTTTTTTTTTATTTCTTTTTTTTTTTAAGGAGCTTGTTGCGAAATTCTATCGGTCGCCTTTAAAAACTTTCACTATTTATTGTGTCGTAGTCCTTCGTTGACTCTATTTCTCCGAGCTTTACTTGCGTGAGTGCGTGCGTGGAGAATATGCGTGTGAGTCTGCATATTGTGGTTAACTAACTCAGTGGCATGGCTTAGTGGCATGGCTCAGTGGCATAGTTCCATAATATGTATTGTATTATATTTGAAATATGTAAAAGATTCGTTTTAGTTTACTCATGAGAGTGTTACAGATTTGTTGGTCTCGAATCATTGTCAAGTCGTCAGCATTAATATCATTATTATCATCATCATAATCATCATCGTTTTCGTCCTCGTCAATTTGGATTGAGTCGAGTCCAGTCCAGTCGAATCGAATAGAATCGAATCGAATCAAGTTGAGTCGTTTTCTCTAGAAAGCTCAAATCAGATGTGCATCAATTGATTTTTCACTTGAGATATACTGGGCTTCCTTCCTGCTGCTAGTGGTTCTCGTTGCTACTGCTACTGCTGCTGCTGCCAGAAGGAAATTTCTACTTTTTGCTTTCATTCCTTCTTTCGTTCGGTTTTTTATGTTTTCATTCGTTAGTTCGTTTGTTTATTTACTCTCCTGTTTATTTACTACTCTGTATGTGAGTGAACTCTCTCTATCTCTCTCTCTCTCTCTCTCTCCCAAACTCAGTCAAATTTTTCTCTCATCACCGTTTGTTAGTTATGTCTCGTCGCTTCCTCCTTATGGGACTTTCTCGTTCTTTCCAATTTTGTATATCTACACACACACATGCACATCCAATTTCCTCTCTGTCTCCCTCTTTCTCACTCTCTCATTCATTCTATATGTAAAATTTTGTATTACAGTAACGAACAAAATAATTGACACAATTAAATTTAAAAAAATTAAGATCTAAACTTTTATTTTGAAAAAAAACTTACTAAACATTGATTAAGATTAAGAAGTTGATTGATTTGAGAGTAGAATTCTTTGAAATTCATTAAAAAAAAATACAAGACAAATTTTTTTATCTGCCTATGATAATGATGATAAAAAAATAATGATTATATGATTAGATACAAGTGAATTATTTCAATGATATGAATTTTTACCATGCCATGTCAGTGCTAAATTTTGTGCTTGCATAACTAGGTATGTAACTTGTAACAACTAACTACCATCTACCGTGTACCAATATCATTATCATCATCATCATCATCATCATCATCATCATCACAATCATAATCTTATTTCATATTCAAATAGTAATATTGTAAAAGGCAAGCAAAGTAATGTCAAAATGTCCTTGGTTCAGTGAGTTTCTCCGCTTGGAATTTTGATGAAATCTATTAAAGTTATAGTTAATCTGGTCAACTATCAAATCAAGATGAACTGTTGTTAATACATATGTATTAAATTCATTGTTTGTTGATTTTCATTTATGAAGATGAAGATGCTTTAGGATTTCGCTTGCCATACCATACATACACCATAGTAGTATACTTGAATAGTATGTGTAAGAATTACTATTATATCCATTTGAAGAGAATAAATCAGATCAGATCAGATCAGATCAGATCAGATTAGATCATGTTCTCAGTTGACATATTATTTTGTACATCACTGTACATTTGTACATGATTTTAAGTAAAAAAAAAAAAAAAAAAAAAACAAAAGGAGCTAAATACATGCATATATACATATGTATGTATGTATTATGTATGTTGTGCATAAGTATATATGCGCGAGAGAGCGAATTTTTTTTATTTTCGTTTTCATTTTTTTTTTTTTTTTTTTTGTACTTACACGTTTCTTTTGCAGTTGCTGCCTTTAATGGAGGACCTGCTTCTGGTTTGGGTTCCGTGGATTCCGGTGATGATGTTAATGATGAGGTTATTAATGATGATGATGTTCTTGAGGATGATAATAATGAGACTCTCTCTTGTAACTATTGCAACTAGTAGTAGTATTAGTATCAGTAGTAGTAAGTAGTAGAAGTGTAGTAGTAGTAGTAGTAATAATAGTAGTAGTAGCTGCTGTTGTTATTCTACTAAGGTACGCACATTTACGCTACTCGTCGGGAAGAATATTTTACTTGTATCCTCGCGTCGTAAGCAATCCTTCATTCGTTCATCGAATGTGCAAAAAATGTTTCTTTTTTTTTTTTTCTAAATCAAAATTATTTTCTTATTGTTTCTTCTCCTGTTTGCGGTTATGATTCTGATTCCTAGTGCTGGTTACGTTCTATTTAATTTCTCTTCATTAATTCACGGCACGACACGTTTCGCATTGCTACGCTTTGCTTGATTTTGTCACTTAATTTTATTTTAACACAAAACAAAAATTTGTATTAACACTTAAACGACAAAGATTTAACAAATATGTATGTATGTATGTATGTAACGACAACGAGAACAACAATAAATATCAATATTTATCTATATATGTATGTATGTATATCTGTATAATCTGTATAACTGTATAATCTGCATATATCAATCAATATGTGTCCTATATTTATTTAGATGTATGTATATATTTCCTTCAATTCTTTTTATGTTTTTGGTTTTATTTAAGAAAAAATAACACAGAAAATCGAGTTAGAAGAGCGCGGAGTACACACACAAACGCACGCACGCACACGCACACACACACACACACACACACACAAACAGACACACAGGCTAGCACTAATGCACACGCGACACGTAAACAAATTCAATATTAGCAACAATTTTGGAAAAAAAAATCTATATTTATATTTATATTAGGTTGTAAGTGTGTGTGTTTGCTTTTTGGATTTATTGTATTTATTTGTTGCAATTATTTGTTGTTTTTGTTGTTAGCAAAAAAATGTTTAATTTTTTATTTATTTTTTTTATTATTATATTTATTTATTTGAATTTGAATCTTATTGAATTTTTGGCGAATTTGAAAAAAACAAAAAAAAAGGATCCGCGTTTTTGAAAGACGCAAATGAAGAATTGGCATCCGAGTGAATAAAACGCGATGCGAATCAACGCGATTTCGACTCGTTTTGAACTTAACTTGACTCAACTCAACGACAACCTAAAGAACAAACTAACTAACCAACGATGGAATGGACAAAAGGACAATGACAACGACGAGGCGGAGGACTTCACTCAATTTGTTTCGTTTGCGTTTATTCGTTCGGCGGTTGTTCGATTGCTCGTTTTCATACGCTCTGCTTCGTTTCAATAAAATAACGATGAATTCAGATTTGATTTAGCTCACAAAGAAGGAGAACAACAGCAAAAAGGACAAGAATAAAATTATAATAAATAGAACGAGCAGCAGGAGTAGCGTCTTAAAAGGAGGCATAGCTACTCAAATGAGCTCTCATATAATAAATCTGTTCTCTCTCTCTCTCTCTCTCTCTCTCTCTCTCTTATTCTCTCCTTGCCACATTTTTTTTTTTTTTTTTTTTGTAAATTTAAATCGTGCGTTTGCTGTGCTTCCTGTTCCCATTTTATATCAAACGACGAATTTACTTCACACGCTTATGTGAAGTCACATGACATACGAGACCCGAATACAAAGTTTGTTCCCAGTGGACCCAGCAGCGAATGTTTAGCGAACCTTCGCCCAAACTATCGCAAACGGATTAGAAACGAGCGTTTTGCGGTCAAAAACACGAGCTACGCTTGAAGAAATGATAATTTTGCGAGCATAAATATGACAAATAAGAAATAATAAGCAAGAGAGACAATAAACGGTTTTTTCGGTATACGACACAACAACAAAAAAAAAACGAGTGTCGCAAGAGCATTTACTCAATGTTTGCAAATATGATTGCAAACGATAATTTTGCAAGCAAATAATAAGACAAACATTTGAATATGAAACACAGCGCAATTTTCTTTCAATATAAGGAATAAATGATCGAGTCGCACATAGATAGCGCAAGTGATAAAATTTGCAAAATAATAAAGAATTTCATACTTTAACGCATCTCTTGTGTGAGGACCCCCCCGTTTAATTTTTAACTTTATTTTAATTTTATTATTTGTTGTGGATATAACAATAGAAATACACATTCTGTGAAAATTTCGTCTATAAAGATTCATGAAATACAGCCAGAGTCGGACGGAAGTACGGACCTGTAAATTAGTAAATTATATACATATGTAAGTATGTATTTATACATAGTTTATTTGTGAAACTAATTTTTATATTTCACAACTGCATTCAAACCAAAGTTGTTCCTAATGGAGGACTTCGACAGGACAACGTAAACATTTTTCCAATATGAGCAAGTTATTAAGTGCTAAGCTAAGTGGATACACATTTATGAATTTTAAATCATATTTTTTATCAGAGATCGACATACACATACACACGAGTATACATATGTGGGAATGCAATAAATGAAGAAGTATCATTTATGGTTCGTAAAAATATTTTTAAAGATTTGCTAGAAATATTGTATTGTAAAAGGCTCGTTAACGATATCAGAAATGACTCTTACAAACGCTCGCAAAAGATATCTTCTGCGAGTGTCATACACGAATCTTTTGCTGCAACAAAGAGAGCGATACGTAGGTATACGCTTTGTACACAAAATTCTCATTTACGATAACGTTACAATTACTAACTATCCAACTAACGAAGCAGACACATATACAATATGTATTCGAATAAGATGAAGACGATGCAACATACAAAAGTAAACGAGTGTGAGAGAGTAACGAACAAACTACAACAAATGAAAGAACCACTCAAAGGAGGAGAATCAACGAACGGATAAACGACCAACCTACCGAGCAAACGAACGAATGAATTCACGTAAGAAACGTAACAAAGGACTACGAATGGGCATATACGAACGAAGGGATTTTATGTTAGCTACACACATTTGCACTCGAGCCGAAAATTGTTCCATTGTCGTAGTATCATCCTTCGTTGCAGAAGGTTGAAGAGAAATCAAATTGAGAGAGTCGCGCGAGTGAGTGAATGAATAAGTTATTAAGTTAAAAAGGATAAGGTAGAAAAAGTAAATATTTTCAAGACTCACTTACTCTTTTATACACTTCACTTTATCTATTACTTTGATAGCACTGTTGAAGGCTGCTGGAAGTACCACCATAAATCTTGAAGTTCAATCAATCCATTGGATTGAATCTAATCCATAAAATATTCTGAGATATTTTAGACGTAAAGAAACTGAGAAATTGGAAAGCATACCGAGGTAAAATAACATACATACATACATACATACATACAACACGTATGTAAGTTCAGGAAATTGCTCAGACCTTAGTTGCAGATCCTGTAGGGGTAATGATGAAAACAACACAACATTTGATAACGGAATGCGGGACTTTGAACATTATAAAATGTTCAAATACTTTAGGATACACATCCTGAATGGGAGCGAAACTCCTCATCTTGATTCTTTCAAATTGTACAAATTCCTATGTGAAGTAGACTTCACAGATGAAGATGATTAAGATGTGATGCCTTCTTCATCATAGAAGATCTTTTGGTTGTGTAATCTCACTTCTTTGATAGAACTTGTTGTATAGAATTGCATTGTTGCATGGATCATATCGGGGATCTCATAAAAATTATATTATATGTATTATAAATACGATTATATATTCACATACTCGTATATGTGTACATACTTGTGCGAGCGGAATTTATCTAGTCTAAAAGATTTGATCTGACAACAACAACCAAGGCTCTTATAACTTATATCCAAAACTATTGATTCACAAACTTCTCAATTCTGATCTCATACAAAGCATGATGCTTAAAAGAGCCGCTCTCTTTTGAATTTATCTATACCAGATCGTTAGTACAGTTGTTATTTGTTATCGGCTGAAAGATCGGTGGAATTTAAAGGAATTTTTTCTCTATTTCACTGAAACCAGTTCGGTAAAAATTTCAGAGTTGAATTATGAATCATGTTACTCCTGCTGTTGGAGAAGCCACTATTCATTATCTCTTCATCAGAATATGCTCATATGAAGAATATTTTCAACTAAAATTGTGATACATCAGTGTTGTGAAAGGTCTCAAGAATTAAGGCAAAACCAAAAAAAAAAAAAAGAGTAGAAGAACGAAAAATGCGCACGTCTTTATAATCATCAAAAACAACAACATTATCATTTGCTGTTTTTGCTGTAAGGACTCTGCTTGTGGGCGTATGTAAGTGTTGTTGTATACATCATACACATACATGCAAATGACATTTATAACTCTCACGCGCTCTTACTAACTTGTTTCGCATTCACTCAGTGCGTTTCTCTCGAAAATCTAAAAAAAACATTGAAATTTTTGCGCGCACTTGGTAAAGCAGCAACAATATATGAAATTTTCAAAATCTACAAATTGTGACAACTTCTGACTCTGATCTCTCCCCTTTCTTTCATTTTCACCTTCCTCACTTTCACAATTTATCCAATTTCTTTCCCTGTTGATGAGCATCATGTAATAATGGAAATGGAACTGTTACTGTTTCTGTTTCTGTTTCCGTTTTTCTTTTCTACCCATAGATGGCGTCTTTTACTGAATGTGAAATCACATTTTACCGAAGGACACTCAAATCAAATCCTTACTGTTACTGTTCCTCCAACAATACACAATGATTTTTGTTTCTTTTCTTTCCTTTCCTTTTTATTCACATACATTTCATCTATTCTATTTTTTGTTGTTTATCTTATTCATACCACGTTTTCTTTCTACTATTGTACAACATTCATTATTTTTATTATTATTATTATTATTCTTTGAGTCTTTGTCTATTTAAAGCAAGAGCAAAAAACAAAAGATAAACACAGAACAAAAAAAGAATAAACAAAAAATCATTTCTTTATAAATAAAGACAATGTTGGTTGGTTGGTTGGTGGGTTAGATAAGGTGTTGTGTTGTGTTGTGTTGTGTTGTGTTGTGTTGAGTTGAGTTGAGTGAAAGCATGAATGCATACACGTGTATGTGAATCTGGGTGTGTGTGTGTGTGTGTGTGTGTGTGTGTCTGTATATGCAAAATGCCAACATCACACACCAATATAAAAAAAGACCTTGGGCTATAGTTTCCGGAAAGTATATGTACGTACATACATACATACATACATACATACTATTGTATATTCAGCGAACTGAACCGAACCGAACGAAACCAAGCCAAACTAAAGCATATGTGCTTCTTTCTATCTTTCATTCTGTCAACGTTGATTGCATATTTTTTATTTTTAAACAAACACCAACACCAACAACAATAACAACGAAACTTGGTTGACAACAAAAGGAAGGCGCACACAAAGCAAAAAGTTAGTTCGCATCTAAAAAGAAATTAAAAACAAGAAAAATTATCACTAACTTCGGTCGCAGATATGTACATATGTACATAGTAAGTCCTTCTCAGCCTCATCACCCACATCACCACCCCCACCATTATCATCATTGTCATCATTTTGTATGATTTTTTCTTCACATTTTTTCAAACACCATCTCATATGAGCAATGAAAATCATGTGTATAAAAATATTATACGTATAGAGTTAAACTGGACCTTCAACAACATATAACATTTGTGTAACATCTATAAACCGGGATATGCTGAGTAGTTGATTTTATTAACTTCTCAATTAACAATGATTTTCCCATTCATAATGTTCTCTAAGTTATTTAGTTATTATCTACGATATGATATCTTGTATTAACCGTAAAAGCACACGTAACATACTTAGGAATAAGACGAAGAAACACCCACATTGTTACTCATTTCCTCAATTGCACATGTATTTCGGAGCCAAATAATAGATACATACATACGTACATATGTATATCCCAATAAATCGAATAGAAACTCATTTACTCAAAGAACAATCAATCAATGCTTAAAATACTAAATATTTTCTTAATAAATAATTGATTACATATAATAATCAAGGTTTAATTGAATTTCATATCCAACTCACGCAGATAGACATGGCATTATTTGAATGTTTCTTTAAATGAATGTTACAAGGAAATTAGAAACCAGAGGGAATTACAGAAAAGTAAAGAAACTACAAGTATAAAAAATAAAAAAATTTATATATACAGTGATAAGCAAATAATGTTGCATATTTTCAGGCGCAAGCGAGCAGGGGTCATTCCTTGGGTCTGGAATTGACCCTAAGTAGAATGCTAACTTGACAGGCAGCAGCTCATATCTAACAAATGCAATCATCAACAAGTTTTTATCCGGAAAAGGAGAATATCATTCATTTGAACGCACTGTTCGAAAATTTCTAAGCATATAAGACTACTACTACTTTAGGCAACATTACTATATGAATACATACTACATACTATATGGACATAATATGATGCAGAGATAAAGATCAAAGCTATATTGTTCCACTGTAGACTCGAACGTGCAGTGTGCAATACACACTGAAACTAATAACTCACCCCACACTAGAAAGTGTGCATCCATTAATACATGCACCCATATTATCTGAATACGAATACCATTCGAATTCGTTTCTATAAAATACACCACATACTCATACTAATAATCGTTTCAAATGAGAACGGCATTCATTTTCAGAGCAGTTCTCTATTACGTGGTATTTGCTCCGATAGTTTCGAACGAAATAAATAAATGTTCAATTTAAGTTTTACATAATATGCAACATTGGAATACTTCATTGTTTATATATCAAAATTAGATTAATCAAGACAAAACAATGATTCATCTTAAATTCCAGATCTATAAATAAGACTAGAAGATTCACATAAAGAGAAAAAGAATGTTTCAAGTACATCAAAACAAGTTATCTACACTTTACTAAAAAGAAGAAGATAAAATATATATACCTTTCATCATCATCAGCTAGCTAACTTTTCCCTGAAGTCATCACCAACTTTGTCCTTCTAAATTCTGTCACTTTCCCAACTATTTAGCCAAATTGCAATTTATTCCAAAAACAAATCTAACAAAGAACATTTTCTAAAGACTTATACATGACATTTACACCTGTGACTAAAGCATAAACATAATATACATACATTCATTCATACAGTCATTCATTATGTATTCATTACGAATATAAACCTGATGCTGATGTTGATTATACTATTGTACAAATTAAACTTATTCCGGTTTCACCGAACACATCATACCCAATTTACACAAGCAAATTAGAATTGAATAGAATAGAAGAGAATAAAGTAGAATATTTAGAAAAATGTTACCACATAAACAGAACTTTATTAGAAACAAATATTCTATTCATCTTCTTGTTGTTATAAGTATCTGTAATGTCTTTCGATTCTCGTGGTTCTAGTGGATGAATTCAACTTATCTATATGGTATACCATATACATGTACTTATGAGATACAATAATTTTAATCCATCGGATCGGATCCAATTTTTTCATATACTTATTACGTATTTCTTTCTGTGTCAAATGAAATTTCAAAAACTGAGAAATGATTTTGCCTAATTCAATCCCCTAACCATCTGTGCTTTAATGTGTCACAAACCTCACGATTCAATGATACATACATACATATATACAGTCATATGAAGGTGTATACAATAATGACATTAATTCCATTGAAACTAATCTGGATTATCCTACCAAATTTAGGTAACAGCAACAAATGTGACTCAAAATGGAATATTTAAAAATTGGATAAAACAAATAAGATTCAAAGCTACAGTGAAATCTAAATATAAATTCAAATTCTATTTTGGATTATACTATTGTACAAGAACTTTGTATCATAACTAATTTTTGTATTCACCTATTAATCATCCAACCTCTCGATGATGATGATGAAGGTGATGACGATTTAAGTAACATTTTACTTTCGAATTGACATTTTGATTGTCAGTTTTATTATTGATTATTTATACAATATATATGACTGAACTGACTTCACTTTAGATGATTTCACTGTAGACAACAAATTTTTATTAAAATGCACAATACAAGTTTTTTTTCTTCCATTTCATTTCATTTCGTTTTCGGTTTTTTTTAGGTTTTTTTTTTTCGTTTTTTTTTTTTTTTTTGTTTTGTGTTTCTATTAAATCCAATAAGCTGAATATTTAAATGACGACTCAGCATTAATACCAAAACTAGGAGGGACTTCAAAAGTGGAGAGGGTGGGGGCAGATGGTGTAAATTAAAAAAGTAAAGAAAAGGCAAATAACCATAAAAACTTAGAACGTGCACAAATGGTGTTTGTTATCTACTCTAAGCTGCTCAAAAGTTGTTCTTAAATAAAGTAAATGGGAAAACAACAACAACAACAACACTGACAACAAATAAAAGTACAGTAAACACATAGTTATGTGAAAAACAAGTTTTTCTACATTAATTTCTTACGTAATGTGAACAAAACAAACAAGAAAATTAACCGAAGGAAAAAGCAAACAATCAAATTGAATTAATCCCAATTCGTTGCTCATGAAATTTCGCTATAGAGTTTTAAATGATGATATGATGCGTTGGATTCAATGAAATTACATATAAGAACTGTGGAACATAGAACAGTTTCAGTGTTATTTTATTTTCTAATAATCAATTCATATTGAAATGAAAGTGTTTGTTCCATTCGAAGAAGTCGTTTAAACATTCGAAGAACCTTTGACATGGGATGGATCCTAATATTGTACTACAAATTCCTCAAACAGATCTTTAGTTTATATGAAATCAATATCAATACTAACAAGTTCCTATTAACGTGGCTCTACTGTGACAACAGAAGCGGCAGCATCAGCAGTCGTCATCTTAGAGGGCGTATGGTTAATGTAATTTTGTTGGGCCAAAAAGATAGATTGATGAAAAAAAAAAATTGGATAATAGGCAAATGGGGGAAAAAGTGAAAGGAAAGCAAAAATTCCAAAAATCAATGGCATCTCAACAGAATAGAAACACAAAGACCGTAACCCAAAAACTTGAACCAAAAAAATCCTATGCCCAAATAAAAACAACAACAACTAAACATAATTTAAACCAAAAACGCACACTGAACAGCGCTCACAAGAAAAAGAGTAAAAAACGGTTTTCTGGTAGAGAGAGTCGAGAATGTATGTATGTATGTATGTATGTATGTATGAATGATTTAGATGATAAAAGTGCCAACAAATTCCAATAAGGATCCGCCTGCTACCACATTTTCCATTATTATCTTCAGCATCATCACAATACCAAAGCAGTGTCATCCTCATTGACTGACTGACTAACTGACTAACTGACTAACTGACTAACTGAACTGAACTGACTGAGTGACTGACTAACTTACGATGGCATCATGAGATAAGCAAGACAGACAAAGAACTGAATTGAGTTTATCATTAAAGATGATGATGGTAATTATGACAATGATCATGATCATGATGAGTATGATGATGATGACGATTAGTAACGGGCTCATCATCACAACAGATATTACGACTATGATTCATCTTTTTGATAATAAAAAAAATGCCAATAAAAAACAATAATAAAGAATACGAGTATTAGGAACACGAATTGTTGTGAATGCAAAAGTTGAAATGTTGAAAACCATCAGAAACCAACAATAAGAAAACGAAGTTATGGTACATAAGTATGTACATTCACATATGCCTGGCTCTGTATATTGGTCTCTGTGCGTGTGTGACATTCTTATCAGCAGCATTTACAACTATGTACTAGTATGTATGTTATATTACAAGAGACCCATGCAAAAATATTGTAATGAATCGGGCAACGTTATATGTATGTATGTATGTACTTTTGTGCTTGTTATGACGGTACACACAATAATGAATGCATTTCATATCATCATCATCACAATATCAATAACAACAAAACAAAAGAACCACCGACTCACACAAACAGTTTAATGTTTGAAAATTTCTTCTCATTATTATTGTGACTACTTTCATTCGGAATTTTAAACACATACACTTGTATCTAGTATATGGTACATAGGTACATACTTATATGAATATTTGTACAATATTTTTTTGCTATTTATTTTGTATTGCACCCACCTGTTTCGTTTTCGTGTGTCTTTTTGTGTCCAACTTTTTCTCCACTTCACTTGCTTCTTTGATGTTTACGTACTGATGAAGAAGACTGATAATGACTTCAAACTTGGTCTTTGTCCATTCGACAATCTGTCTGCCTGTCTGTCTGTCTGTCTGTCTGTCTATTTGTCTATGTGTCAGTCGGTTAATTCGTCAGTTGGTTAGTTCGTTCGTTCGTTTAGCCCACTTGTGGCGAGAGCCTCTTTGGGATTTGTTTCTTGTTGCGCTTTATTATTGTTTTTATTTACTTATGTTTTTGTTTTTGTTTTGTTTTTCTTTAACTTCAATCTTCACAACTTGACAACTTGATAACTTCACAACTTGACACACTGTCATCGTCATTCATCTAAATATTATAAATAAATATTTATTTTATTTCCATCATCATCATTATTATTACATATTACATACAACACGACTTATGAATATCAAATTAACAATTTTCCTTTTTATTTTATATTCTTTTTTTTCTTTTATTTTTTGTTTTCGTTGACACACATGCACACACAAAAAAAAATAGAGGTGACAAAAAAAAAACAACCAAAAAATATCTGCGCCATTCACCAATGTGGGTGGCAATCGCAATCGTCGCATTTGTTGAAGTTGTCGTCGAAAAGCACTAAAAATTCACTCAACTTGAAATGCACAAGAAAATAACAACAACAAAAACAAACCAAAAAAGATAAGTAAAGAAAGAGGAAGAGATGTCGCATTTTACAAATGCAACGGTCACCCTGCCAGAGGGCGCTCGTAACAGAGGGCGCTTGTGTATTTGATGACAATATGTTTTTCATTTCTCAAATTCCAACAACCACACGGTTTTTACTAACTCAAATTCCAACAACAATGCACAAGAGCTACCAACCTGCTTCATAAACAGCAGCTCAGCAGTTAAAAAACATTTCAAATAAATCAAAAGAAATATGAAGAAATTATCCACCATCTACGCATTCATCTCATTTATCATAATAAAGCTTAGTTATTAGTACTAGTCGGTTGCATAGGTGCAAGATCTTATAATTATTTATTTATTTACCCGATCAGTAGAGTAAAGATTGCCGCAAACATTGATTTCAATACTATAAGCTTAGTTTGAAGTGACAGTCCAGATTTCCGATTAATGAAGGAATGTAGGATACGAATTGACTTGTTGCTACAAGCCATTCGAAACTTAAGCACGTTATGGAATATCTTTGTAAAACCACAAACAATTGCAAACCGTTTTAGAAATGCAGAACTTCGAAAGATGGCATTCAGACTCAAACTACGGATTGGTACGAAGAAAACTTTCTTTCATTATCCGATGCTCCTCAATCTTCACGTCAAGTCTTCATTTAAAGCAGTAACAAACATTGATGCATTATTTGAAGAATACGTCAATATTGATATTAATGTTCACACTAGAAACAACCCGTTCGATGAATATATTCTTAGCAGTGTTCTGGAAATTCATGTAGATCAGGCTGTACCTGATATTTCAAAAGCAGATAACGATGACTTATTTCGATCATTTGTGGAGGTGAAGAGCAACGTACCGACTAATATGTTTGATAAAGTGTATATATTCTTGATCAGCTCGACGAGACGAATTGATTTAGCCATTTCCGTTTGTATGTATGCAAACTGGTCCCTCATTTTTTCAACTATAAATACAAAGCTATAATTTTGCACGAAATTTCATTTTGCTTTTATCAGAATCAGCCGAATCGGACCTCTAGGTGCGGTACATCCCTTACAAAGCTAAATTCACATTCATGTTCTTATAAGAAAAACTTTTTTGTTATGTATGTTATCAAACTGACATTTTGATACTATAAGTTTCTGACCCATATTCAGCAATCATCGGTCTCATGTTGAAACGCACTATGTACTAACCTAAAAATAAGTTAAATCAAAATTGTAATATTTTTGTGTACTCTATCACAGGAGCGCAGTAAAAAAACTTTTTTTAGGGGATGCGTGAATAATATTACATCTTTTTTCGTGTTTTGTTTCCTTTTAAATTTAACATATTTATGAATTTTTTATTTGCAGTAAAAAATTTCCAATCGCGGATATCTCTCCCAGATGAACATCCCCCATGGCCGCACAAATTATTTACAAAATACATTTCAAAGGGTGGACGCTGCCTTGGCCGTACATTGACAGTACATATATTCATCAACAACTTTTTAAAATTCCTGGGCCTACCCCGCAAAACAAAATTATCACGCCACTGGGTGCAAACCAAGGAAGGAAACTAAGAAGTAAATTACCGTTTTATGATTGGTGAGCCTGTACAATAGTTTCGTGACTACTATGTGTTGATTTCAAAATCGATAACCATGCTATAGCTAATGCTTTTGGTTTTTTCAATAGTTGTAGAGATCGTTATCAATATCATAAAACCGAAATCTGCGCAGTTAAGCATATTTTTTCAACACTGCCGACAAGCAACAATTTTGGAAATATTTTATACCTCAGGATTGATGAAGCTCCGGCGAGCTTAACCATTATAAACATTATAATTTTCTAAACAATTATTTTCTGATTTTTTAAATTTATATGGAATGTCCAAGTCATGGACTCCTTTAATACGGCTGATATCCGTAGTTTTGTTTAAAATAATTAATGCTTGCTTGTTATTGACATTTTACATTTTTCATCCCATACAATTGGCACACTTTCAGGTCTTTGTGGATTTCAAAATTGCTGAAATACCAAGGAACATTTGCGATACTATATAGTGTCAAAGACTATTTGTAGTATTTCATTATTGAAGTTACAAAAAGTTCCTTTAAAAGCGAATTTTGTTCTCTAGTCTTAATTGAGGCCGTGGTCCAAGGAGCTAGTATGCATATCTTTTTGGTTTCTACTGTCCCTTAATAAACAATAGATATGGGGGGGATAGTTTCCATGCTTCAAGGTGAAAGTTGTTTGAAGAGATTTCTACGTATTAACCATTATTTTCCATTGATTTAGCTATTTTCAATCATGCATAATTGTTCTTGGTATATATGTACATAAATAGTTAATAGCGGTCAGAATTATTCAAATCATCTCGAACAAAATCAAGATGCCATCTATTCTCTTAGTGGAATTTTGCACAGTATGGACACCAAATAAACTAAATAAATCGATCATTCATAGTTATATTTTCTATACTTTCGAGTTTCAAACTAGCATTATCCATATCCAAATTGACTTTACTACATTTACTTTACTCAATGAGGCAATAGGAACATTGTAATATTGTGTATGTGCAATAAAAATCCTTTAAATAATTCTATGTTTGGAATCCGCGAGGCAAATTTTGTTATAGTAGAGGTTCACGGACTTCATTAATTCAAGAACCGCTCTCTTCAAATATGATTAATAACACTGTGCGAAAAAAAAAATATTTTTTATTAAATTGGAATTACTGAACATAAATGTTAACAGTTTTCTTCTAACACGTACCATTTAAAAGTTATGATACATTAAATCAACAAAGGGAGTGAAAGAATTTTACATAATACTAAGATTTTTATATTTTGAATTTTATAATGAAAATTGTTATATTATTATTACACAGGGTAGTCTACTGAGATCTATTCTATATACTCTGTATACGGCAGATCTTCCGATTCATGGTGATGAACACTTACTTATAGCAACGTACGCAGGCGACACTGCGTTTCTAGCATCTGCTTCGAGCTTATTGGTCCTTGGCTACTCAGAGGGAAGTAATTAACTACGATAAATCGGTCCACACGATCTTCACGCTCATGCGCGTCACTTGCCCTCCAGTTACCTTAAACGGTAAATATGTCCCAGTTAAGCCCATTGCCAAGTATAATGGTCTGATCTGGACAGAAGGCTTAACTGGCAGGAAAGGAAGAAGATGCAGCTCGTTTTCAAAAACTGGAAAATGAACTGGCTTTTAAGTTACGGGTCCCAGCTCAGTTTGCGTAATAAAATCCTTTTGTACAAAACAATGTTTAAACCAATATGGACATATGGCATCCAATGGCGGAATAAGGTGATAGCATCCAATAACAAATATATTAACTAGCACAGTGGCGTTCTTAGAGGATGAACCGGACATATACTTCATCCAGCTGAAAGCTCTATTTGGAAACGCAAATATTGTACCTGATCAAACCAAATAAGACCACGCAATTTCACAGTTCGATGCGATGTTTTTGAAGATGGTAACTAACAAATACGAATCATTCAAAGACCGGATTCTGAACAAATTTTTCGTTTCGAAGCAGCGCATATCTCAGCTGCGCTACATAAAAGCAGTGATTCCACAAGATGGGAAGAACCGTTCTCGGTCAAAGTCGCGTGTAAAGGCACGAAAATGCTCCAATCAACTTCGGGAAACTGGAAACCGCTTTGCCAATGACGGTCAACGAAGTGAGAAATAGTCTCTTCCTAATTGACACTAGAGATAAAACTCAGCATTTGATCGACACGGGAGCCGGTGTTTCCAATTTGCCCGCATTATTGAAGTGTAAACTCAGTCTGCCTGATTCATACATACTTTACGCAGCAAATGATACACCATTCAGCACATATAGCAAGCGATTAATCTAGACTTATGTCGATTATTTGACTGGGAATTTCTAGTTTGAAAAAACACACGAACAATTATTGGATCTGATTTTTGACACATTATGGCTTATTAGTCGATTAAAAAACAATAAATTGACGAAAAAACAGAACTATTTGTCAACTGCAACAAACTGCTCACTGAATTCAAGGATTTGACACTGCCATACAAACTAACCGCCCTATTCTGAAAATGATAACAAAAAACAGCGTTTGTTGATCCTCACTCACACACGTTGAAATCTGTATTGTTAAAAAATAAGGCTGATTTTTCAATAATCTGTAAAGTGTAAGTTATTTATTAAGTTTATTATTTATTAATTATGTCGTTTGTGTTAACAAATTGAATATATTGTTTTATAAAAAATATATATGAGTATAGCGCGCAGACGTGCGTCGCTGGTGAGTCCTGGCTACCGCCTCAGGCTCGAAGCCTCAGACCTCTCGAAACCTGAGAGCTTACAATGCCAACCGATCACAGAAAGAGCTTTCACACACTTGATCGAAAAAACCCCATAAAGGTAGTTTCTAAGGTTCTTTAAAGCCCACACTATTGCTATCAGTTCTCTTTCATTTGTTGCAAAATTCAACTCTCTCCCTTTCAATGTCCTTGAGATCATCGTAATGGGTTATCCGTTTTGTGACAAGACTGCCCCTATGCCAAGAGACGAAGCATCAGTCGTTGGACTGAATGGCTTTTTATAATCCGGGTAGAGAAGAAGTACATCCTCGGATGCAAGGATTTCCCTGAGCTTATTGAAGGCGTGCAGTTGCTCTGGGGTTAGCTTGACCGTGATTTTTTTACATTTTGTTGCGCTAATCTTTCCGTTATCTCCCTTTAAAATATCTGTTAAGGGCTTAGCTATCGTTGCGAAGTCTTTAATGAA
>JBANCV010000336.1:0-45373 GCA_037040105.1 Amiota albilabris
CTCACACAAAGATGGCGGCACCAGAAAATGCCCTGCCAGAAAAGTTCGGAAACTTTTAACACACACCTTGTATATACTACATTTCGACATGTACGGGAACTATGTGATCCAGTAATCGTGGTATCTTGAAATTTACATGCTTGTTGAAAATGAATCAGACACTGATAGTGTACAAAATTTTAGTTCGATAACTCAAAAAACAAAAGAGTTTTTCTAATAAGAACATAAAAGTAGGTTCCTAGAGATCCGAATCGTCTAATTCCGACAGAAACTTAAAAACTAAAGGACTAAGTTGCAAATAGATAGATGAACATTTCTAAATCAACATTGATTTCATTGAGTTCATCAAGATATTCATATGTACCTATATGTACTTTATGGGGCCACCGAAGTCTCCATCTGTGTGTTACAAACTTTATGACGAATTTATGTTACTATTCACTGGGTGAAGAGTATAAAAAGGTAGTGACTTTTTGGCTGGCCAAATGTGTGTAGATCTGTTTAAATATAGTTTAAGCAGTTTTAGTATACATAAGTAGATGAACGTTATAGTATGTCCACAGTGAGTAAAATTTTGTTAGTTTTTCGATTATACACACGCATGGAACGTTGTGGCTAATTGTGACAAATTGAGATAGCAATTTTGTGGAAAATAGATCATTAAAAACATTTGCAGTATATGCATATAATTCCCTCAGCTCCCTTTTTCTTCCTTGTTATTTGTTTTATTAAAATTTTAACCAAAAATTTTACAATTTCAAATTTGCATATTCTGTTTGTTTATTATTTTGGGTCTTCATCACCTGTTGTAGTGAATAGTATTATAAGTTTGTCATGAAGTTTGTAATGCAAATGAAGGAGACATCGTATACCCCATAAAGTATATACAAGTATGTATAGTCTTGATAAGCGCGACAAGACGAATTGACCTAGCCATGCCCGTCTGTCTGTCTGTCTGTATGTATGGAAACTAGTCTCTCAGTTTTTGAACTAGAGAACTGAAATTTAAAAAATTGAAAGTGTTTGACCTACATATATACATAAGCCACTAAAATTTGAAGACCCTCAGTCTATCAGGGTGGGTACCTATAATATAATCCCCCTATTCAAATTCATGTTCTTATTGTAAAAACTTTTTTGTATTTATGTTCATAAACCGTGTAAATACCAAGATCCTAACATTACTGGATCATATAACTCCCATACAAAAAACATTTGCTAGGGGTTGCGTGAAGAGTATCAAAATTGTATTGTTACAACAATAACAAATTTACAACAGTTCCCCTTTTGTTGTTGTCGTCAGAGCACAGAGTTGTGCTTGAGTTCTGCAGAACTCAGACTTCAGGTCACTGTAGAAATACTATTAGTCAGAAAAACAAAAAAATACTTAGTATTCTGGTGAATTATATTGTAAGAGTAATACACAAGTCGGCATAAATATTTTTACAACATCAGTTTTTGTTTGTCGGAGCATACTTTGGTTGGAAAGTTATATAACGGTAAACAGTTGATGATCAAAAACATGACAAATATTTTGGCATTTGCCTTTTGAATTCTCTTTCTACTGATAAGAATGCAAGCAAGCAATGATGTTTTCTTCGTGCCATAAGTATTTTGATATCTCTTTTATTTTCAGACATAGTTTGTACTGATCTGTAGTCCAACGAAAATAAAACCTTTGCTTAAGCTTAAATTGACTGATTGACTGACATAGACTGATAGATTGTTGTTGCTGATAACCTTTTTTTCATTCATAATTTTGTTAAATAGTTAATGGAATAAATAAAGGAACTGAGTGATTTTGCTAAAAATAATATTATAATGTATAAGTATAAAAAAAACCCATGCATCAAAAAACGTTGCCCGTTGAAGCCGACCATACAAAACAACTGACAAAACAGATAGTTATATTTTTCGAAAGTTTAAACAGAATATTCTACACACTCCTCGTTCTGTTGCCAAAGAACTGAAAAAAGAAGCTAATATGAATATCAGGTGAAAGGACCATTCGAAGAAGTCTTAAGTAAGCCGATTATAGCACATACATATGTATATTGCTAGAATTATACCACAAATTACTCAAAGATATTAAATAAAGTGCACTCAGTTTGCAAGAAGACAAGTCGACCAACCTGAACAATTTTGGCATGATGTTTTGTGGAGCGATGAAAGCTCTTTTCAGTCTAAGTCCGATTGCTAAAACAATATCTTAAATAAGTGGCTCCCTCATGTGAAAAAACGAGCCATTTAGGCAGCTTTCATACGTTTTGGGTATGCTTATGCTTTATGCTGGCTTGGGAGACTTGGTTCCGGTTAAAATAACCATGGAGAAAGGAAAATATTTACATAACCTAAATCAGAGAGCCCCAGAACCCGAGAGGATACCATTCTAGAGGTAGAAACTCTCTGGAAAGATATTCCATTCGATTATATCTGCAGCTTAGTATAATCTGTACCGAAACGTCTGCAGAAGGTATTAGATGCTATAAGGGAGGATATATTTTCTTTTTAATAAATTTTAAGTTTAAATTTGTTTTTATTTTTTGAATTTCCAAAAATTAAAATGAATTGTAAGAATACTTATGTCAAAAATTTTGTATATTCTGATTGTCAAAATACTTATGTACATGCATATGTACATAAAGAATCATGCTGATTCCACACTAACAGCACTCAATGTTAACTGAGAATCAATCATCACCTATTTGATCTTAAATTCAGCTTTAAAACATTCAAAACATCATTCATTCATTTATCGCTCATGTACAATACAATACAATAACTCAGAAGTGACAGCACTGATATTGCTTGGATTTGTCATAGCAGTTGATCTCACATTATCAACAATGATATATTGTATATCTTTTCATCTACAATAATCATCATTTCTTCATCACTTAATGTCATTGTATTTTATTTTTTTTTTTTTTTTTTTTGTTTTTATTATGAAATTATTATCTTTTTCTTTTTATTTTCTGGCGATTTTGGATTTCTTATATTCGCAAAAAATACTTAAAACCATCTGCACTTAATTCTGCGCATTTACACCTTGAATTTGCCTCATACGATTTGGTCTTTGGTTTAACCAACACAAACAAACAAAATTTACATACCTTATTACATACTATATGCTATATATAACGCTATATATATCTATAAATATATTGTATACATACATATGAATACATATAATGATTGACTAAACATAGAAGGAACCACAAAAACCAATGTTTTAGGTATATGGGCTTCCCAATGGTTGATGCACCGACACAAGATATATCACGTTACTTTTATGTTGCTTCTAAATTCATCGATAGTGCCATCAGTAGTGGCGGTAAGTATCATGATATATAGCAGCGTTTTTTTAAACTGATGATCCTAATCATTAAAAAGCATTGGTGTGAAGTTGATGTCAAATTTTGGTTTGTAGACGATTGATAAAGTTATTGAGAAAGCCAAGGAATGCATGGAACACAGTTTAAGAAGCGCTGAACGTCAGTCTTTGTTTGCTATAATATATAAAATTTTTTGTTTTTTTGTTATAGGCAAGATACTTGTTCATTGCTTGGTGGGCATGTCACGTTCGGCTACTTGTGTCCTGGCCTATTTAATGATTTGTCGCAAGATGTCAGCCCAGGATGCGATACGCACAGTGCGCATGCGTCGCGACATCAGACCCAACGATGGTTTCCTTCAGCAGTTGGCCGATCTCGATATGGAGTTAAAGCGAAAGAGCCTTTATCCTTACTAAAACAAAAAAAACAAAAAAATAATACACAATACAAATAAAGAAAGTTTCATTTTTACCAACACAGATACACACACATATACTCATCTATCTATCATCATTGATAGACAGACACACACACACACACACACACACACACAAAATTCTAAAATTAAAAAATCACAAAAGAGTGTAAAACCAAAATATAAAATTAAAAGAAATGCTATGGAAAATTGTAACAAAACCGAATCGAAAAGAGAAAATCACAAAAACACACAACTCCAAAAATACAAAAAATAAATAAAATTATAAAAAGGAACAAGTTATTTATTATACTAATAAGACAACAGACTAAAACACTTTTAAAATATATATGTTTATATATATTTAATAATACATACATACATATATACGAGTATAAACCGAAAGAGAAACATTCAAAAAAAAAAACAAAAAAAAATATATATAAAACAAAAAAATTGTAATGCATACTTTGAGGCGTTTTGTAGGCTATATTGATTGTATTGTAGTCACTCTATATGCATACAATATAGATTGTAGTATGAGTGTATACGATGAAGATAATGATGCTGATGCTGATCCTGATGCTGATGATGATGATGATCATTGGTGATCTTGGTAACTACTTTTGATTCGGAAGGACTCACTACATCAGAGAGTTTCAAATGATAACTTTAATGAAACAGACGACGAAGCAAATGTACTCAATCACTTAAAAAACAAAGAAAATTATAAAAAAAAATTACTTACCAAAATGAATGGAAACCAAAATTATATATACACAAACATATAAATAATTGTATCTAAATATAGAAAAAAAAAATAAAAAAGAGTTTTTTTTTTAAATTTTTATATATTTTTTGTCTATTAAAAAACGAAGAAGCAGTAAAACAAACAAAACAAAACAAACGAAAACAACAATGAATTTACTCGTACTACAAAATATAAAAAGAAAAAAAAAATTACAAAAAAATCAAAAACAATTTAAAGTAAATTACTTGCAAACTAAAAAAAAAAAATAAATAAATAAAGTAAACTCTGTACAATTTCAGGCAGCGAAGCGAATGAGACAAATAAATCAAAAAGTAAAACATAGAAAGAAAAGATTATATATATATATATACGTATATACAATATATGAAAAGTATTTAAAGGAAAATTATTTTAAAACATAAACAAACTATTTCAAAAACACTATATACTTATGAGGAAAGAAACGATCAAACAAAATACAAAATAAAAAAAAAACACAAAAAAAAAAATTAATAAAAAAAATTAAATGAAATGAAATGAAATGAAAAAAGAAACTCAATTAAAAAAAGAATGTTTCATATATTTTAAAAATGATTAAAAGAAAAGAAAACAGAGAAACAAAATCAACAAAAGAAAATCAAAACAATACAAAATACTTGCAACAAAAGAAACCATTATGGAACAAAAAATATTTACGCAAAAATTAAATAAAAATATTTAAATGTGGGAAAAATAAATATATGTAAGAGTATTATAAATACAAAAATGAATAATCTTTTTTTTTTTTTTTTTTTGTTTTAAACAATCAAAATCCAAATTGCCATTGCATTTGAGAACTTTATACTTATAAGTACGAGTATGTACAAGGCCTATTTGCTCTTACAATGTCATGTTTCATGCATTAGGATCACTTGTTTCAATGAAACACTTCACCTAAAAGCATAAGACAGACCAATTGAGTGATCTAGGTGTATTGATGGATCCAAAGCAGCATTTTGTTATGTATATTTTTTCTACTAGTAATAAAGCTAGAAGTGTATTAGGTTACATTAAACGTTGGTCTAAAGAGTTTAATGATCCTTATACTATTAAATCATTATTCACTTCTTTTGTTAGACCAATTCTGGAATATGCATCTTGTGTATGGGAACCATAATTTAAAACGTACAGTGACAGCATTGATTCTGTTCAAAAATAAATCTTGCTTTTTGCACTGAGTAATTTTCAATGGGATCCTAATATGAACCTTCCTTTATATCATTACTGTCTTAAGCTAATCGACCTACCGAAATTGTCAAGTCGTAGAACGACTCTTGGTGTCACGTTCTTGCACAATTTAATTGTTGGCAGTATTTCCATCTTTCCATTTTTGCTTGGTAACATAAATTTTAATGTTCCCTCTAGGGTAACACGAAATTTTTACCCTATACTTGTTCGTATCTGTAGATATAAGTATGAGTGGTGTGGGATGTAGAAGTAGTAAAAAATAGACTGCGCGTCATCAGGTTAACATATTCCGGCTCAATTCCAGCCAAACTATGCTAACTAAAATTTTAAAACTTTTATTGTTTATAGCCGATTCAATTTTGAGTAAAGTAAACCAAGTAGTGTTGCTTTTATATTTACTATTACTATTTTTCATTAATTTTTTATTTTCACTTTATTTTAATAAACCTTAAATCAATCCGAAGTTATCGCCAATTGACCTCAAATAGTCGTTGGGGTGAAGTCGTTTTAGCCGTCTTGGAGTTCTGTTATATGTTAGAGTTAGCCAGTTGAAGCAGACATTCTTTATAGTGGCTGCTAAAGAAATTTATTTGTTCCAGTAGCATTTGCATTTTCATGTCCCGCTATAATATCGAATTTTCGTCCGTTGTCCAACAGATTTGGATTCGGGTACCACTACTTGTATGTATATAAAAAGTTTGTTGTTGATCCGGAGCACACAGCAGCCAGAACATTGTTTTGAACTTTTCCACATTTTCAAAATTTGTTTCTTGGTAACAAGTCTGATATTTTCTCCATACGGAAAGAACATCGAGCATCAAAGACCTTTGGATACATGGATCTAATCTATGTACTAGAAAATTCGGTGATGATATTGTATTCGCTCTCAAAATTGTGGAACCTTAAGGTTCCACCTAAAATCTCAAGATTGCAACAACAATTCCGTCAAATTTTACTGATGGAAACCGTATAAACTTATTCAGCTGGTCAGACTTCGTATTCGAAGGTGCTGTCAATTCAGATTCCAAGCAGTTCTTAGGTTGGTTGCTCAATTTTGTTTCCACTTTTTGCTTGCAGCCAAGATATCCAATTTTTAGAGGATATCCTGGATTGCAAATGATAAGTAAAAATTAAGCTACCTTCTGTTAAAGAATTTTAAGCACAGAATGCTTGAATAAATCTAATAAACTCAAAGGAGGAGTGAATAAAGTGAAAATAAATTGCATCTGCTTTTGTTTCACAAGTGAAGTCAGGAGCTGACTTCAATGTTCCATTGTCGCATGTAGGACGCTGCGTGGTGCTGACACAACTGCAAAACATCAACCAAGTAAGGTTATATTGTATTATATGAATAAAAGTCGTTGTGATGCTTATCTATAGGATTCACTTCAGAAATAATAACAACTTTTCTATAACGGGGTATACAATAAAAATACAACATGGAAAAGCTCATGGTTAACATCATCTATTATGTTATTAGAATATAGCTGAATATCACTTCGCCTTGCATCTGGAAGTAAATATTTCCACGATCGGCATATGATTCAACGAGAATTAATCTAACTATAACTATCAAATCATTGTTATTACAATATTACGTAACACATAAACAAACTATGTTACATAGTATATTGAAATTTAACTTACAGACTGTTTTAACATTTGTAATCTATATAAATAAAAATAAAAATGTAAATGTTCGTATATTCATGACCTCAGAACTCAAAAACTATTTTACCGATCGCTCTGAAATTTTGACACAACGTAACAGACGATTTGGGACGAGTTCTTAGATACTTATTATTTATATACTAACTATAATAAGTGCCGGGCGATGCTAGTTAATAATAAATTTACAAGTAACAAGAAAATTAGCAAAAAGTTACAATATCAAAACTTAAAGATGGTTTGGAAAATAAAGGGTGGGAAATAGAGATCAAAGGGAATTGGCTATTGAGGCCACCATCAGAATTGAAGCTTTTTTATACTCTTCACGTAGAAAATAGTATTATAAGTTTGGCATGGAGTTGCTAAGGCAAAGACGAGTTCATTTAGACACATCCGTCTGTCTGTATGTACGTATGCATACTAGTCCTCAGCCGAATCGGGTACGTCCCATACAAAGCCCCTACTTAAATTCATGTTCTTATTAGAAAAAACTTTTTTATTTTTGTGCTATCAAACTGCAATCTAAAAAATGGAAGTGTATGGCCTATGCACATAAACCACTAAAATTTCAAGACCCTCAGCCTATTAGGAGGGGTACCACTCATACAAGCCCCCTACTTAAATCCATGTTCTTATTAGAAATTTTTTTTTTTTTTGGTTTTTATGCTATCATCTTGAAATTATAATACAATAAATTTCAAGATCCTAGGATTACTGGATCGCATAGCTGCCTTACAAAAACCGTTTTCTATTGGCTGCGTGAAGAGTATTACATCTTCGGCATAGTTGAAGATACCCTTCTTTCTGATTCTATTTTAAATAACTTACTGGGAGCGTAACTAAATACTTGTCCAGATTTAACTGAATTTGATTTAGCAAATTAGAGTTAAGTATGCATGTTAAATAGAATTGGTGAGTTAAATGTTTTGTGCTGTGTAAATAAGCATTTAATCTTATCCATAGTTTGTAATTAGCTACTAATAAATTTTGGTCTTTATCACTATTAGTTAAGAAAATTAAAGGTATGTCATCATTTTTTCCCCATATAGATTATTGAGCAAATCCACCTTTTTTGAAGCAATTTGCAATTGTCTGAATCTTGACATCTATATCCCATGCTTTCGATATATGTAAGTATTATTAATGCAGTTCATGTTAATCTATTAACCTGTAGTACAACATTGTACATAAATTTTTTAAATCCTTTTTTTTTTGTGCTTCATTTGTTTCTTTTACCTTTTCTATATTTTTTTTTAATTACTTTTTTCTTTTTTCATTTCTTCTGTTTTTCTTTTCCTACTTCCTTCCTTTCACTCCTCTTTTCTTTTGGATTCTCATTTCTTTTTCTTATTGATCATGTCTTTCTGTTTGTTAAAAGGCGTTTATTTTCTTATCTGTCTATGGTATCCTATTCTCAATATACTCAAGATAACAAGAGCTTGCATTGGCATCACACAACATTAACACAATATTAAATTGAGAAAAGAAGAAACAAAAGAAAAAATATAAAGAAAAAGGAATCACTTTGTTTATTATTCTTCTTTGGTAGACATCACATTCAAATTATGTACTAATAATAAGTAAATAGACTTTGAAATACAGAATAGCCTTAAAATTATTATGCCAGTTAACTGGTCAGCCACCAAAATAAAAAAATTATCTATTGCCTGCCCCCCTAATAAAGAATATTTGGCACATTTCCTATCATTCCTACATTTATTTTCTTATCATTTTATTCTCATATCTGACTTGAATTTTTACTTATTTAAATTATTATAAGCTGTTTGTTTTGAAATATTCATATATATATAAATTGAATGTTATTGATGGAATGTTTCACATATTACTCTTGCAATACAGTCGAGATCAGTCAATCAATGAATCAATAAGAAAATAACAAAAATCAAAACATACAAAAGTAGGCGACATTTCAAATACATAATATAGACGTCTTGATAAATCGACACTTTTCACTTCATAATAAAATTTTGTAATATGCCGTCATTATTAAGAAAATTTATAAATTTTCTGTTTTATGAGAAAATTAACGCAATTGACTTAGTACAACCGGATGAAGGTGCAGTGAACCAAGCCGAGGTTGCACCACTTGGCAATGGAGAAGAACTTGCAAGTGGTTCTGCGGCAGCCTCACCTGCAAGTGAGTCGGCCGCAGTCTCACCTGCAAGTGAATCGTCCGCAGCCTCACCTGGAAGTGAGTTGTCCGCAGTCTCACCTGGAAGTGAGTCGTCCGCAGCCACACCAGCAAGTGAGTCTACCGCAGCCTCACCTGCAAATGAGTCGGCCGCAGCCACACTGGGAAATGGTGCTGCGGCATCCTCAAATGCAAGTGGGACTGGAGAATATAATGTGCACAAGTCGTCATCTACATCTGATGGTGATACAGATGCACCGGTGCGAAATTCGCGGAAAACTAATGCCACAAAAATTCTCAAGGTCAGAATCAAAAACATAAACAAATTTAAACAAAATTAAGTAAGTAGTTGGTGCTGTGAAAAGTCAATAATCGTATTGTTGATCACACCTCGTTTATGTATCTAGTGTTCGAGCTGTACGATAAAAACAATGTGGATTGATGCAAGGATTCCGATAATTTTGTGTCTCCTTGGAAATAAGATGGCAAAACGTATAGAGGCACCAACAGTACAACGACGACATAAAAAAAAAAAAGAAAAAAAAAAAAAATGTTTTAGTTTAACAGAATAATTATTCGAATTTTTTTTTTGTGCATTATGATGATTCGAGCTATGGAAGTTTGACTGATTTTACAATATATTGAATAGTTCGTTTTTAATTTATCAATAAATAACTATATCATGCTGGGAAATGTGTTGAATAAATTCTTAATCTGAATCGTTGTCGTCATAATATTGCATGGCACTTGGAGTTGGAGTTACTAGCCCTGAGCGATATTGCCGTTAAGCCACTTAAAAGATCGAATTGACCGTTTTGCCATGTCCTAGCAGCTCATAATAGACAATTCCCTTCCAATCCGACTAAATACTTAACATAACCTCATTTGCCGTCAATCCAGGCTTTGAAGTCGTTTGTGGAAGGTCACCGACCTTTGACCATGATAACTTGCATTCGATGGGATAGACGGACATGCCTAGATCAACTCGTCTCGTCGTGCTAATTAGGAATATATATAATTTATGAAGTCTACGATATTTCCTTTTTTTGCATTACAAACTTTTAATACTATGTACTATGTGTGAACTGTATAGAAAATCCTTTAAAATGGTAATGCAGTGCGCTACGCAAAAGGGAAATTGGTTATGTGTTTGCAATAATATTTTAGACAGAAGGCGTATGTACTAAAATTTCACTCTACTCTCATATTATCGTTGTTTTGGCAATGTCTTTGCACTCTGCTTCACTCGAAGCAACGTATTCATCATAGAGTTTCCATGGAATATCTTTTGTTTTGGTTTTGAGCAATATTGGTGATGCATTGCATTTTATTGCTTTTAGGTAAAGTGCACATGATAATAATTGGAAATATGCATGGTATGCATTTTTTTTTGATGTCCTTGTTGGAAAACATTTACCAAAAATTACCCACTTAAATACAATACTATATTTAAATGTGATGAATCTGACGTGCATAGAATAAAAGATTGGAAAATTATAAACCTAATTGTTTCACGAATTGTCGAAATGAATTAGGGGAATGCATTGAAGATTATGGCGTATGTCAGACGCCAACTGTGGAAGTGAAAATGGGGGAACCATGACGGCATTATAGTAATATAGCCGAAACACAATTTGCAATTTGAAACATTTCCTTTCCATTTTATAACAATTTTCTTATTAATCCTCCTGCCACTAAAATTTCTAAATAAATTATCCAACACATCATGCACAATGCATTCGTAATAAATTGCTCTTCAATTTACCTTTTTGAGTATCTTTTGAAATCACTCAATTTGTCAACAAAAATTTCATGGTTTTTTAAGTCTGTTTGATTCAACATAAAATTGTTTGAGAGAGAAAATATTGTTTAAAACAATGAGAAAAGTGTCCAGACTATGCAATTCATTTTCTTTCCTTTTACTTATTAAAAATTATTAATTTACTTAGAAACTAAAACAAATTCTTCGTTTGACAATTTTTTTAAAATTATATTTTCGCAAATTAAAAGATTTCGTGGCCTAAAAATGTGTTATATAACATATCAACAATTTGTAACATTCCTTAAAAAGGATATTTTGGAGGTGGAGTATCGTCCGCTTCGTAGGTAAGCGCTTTCGATTTATTTTCATTGGTCTGTTCATTGGGATCGAAAGGCAATTTTTCTTCAACGAATGGGTCAAAGTAATCGGCATATTGTGGATTTTGTGCATCTTTTAATGGTAATTCCGGGTTAGTTTTCATCGGTGGCACCGGTTGCTCTTTTAATTTATCTTGGACTATATTTGGAAATGGCAATGCCAGTGGTTGCAGATCTTTGTTTTGTGCATCTTTCGCATTCTTGAACAATCTCTTGCCGATTTGATCGGCCATTGTAACGGTTAAGCCCACTCCATCAGGCTCGACATTTAGTTCTTTAACAATACCATTATCCACGATCATGGAGAATCTTTGTGTCCTTAAACCACCCAACTGCGGAATATACACACCTAAATCGACAGCACGTGTAAATGTTCCCATTGGATCAGCAAGCATGCGTACACGACCACGGCATTTGTGCTCCTTTCCCCAAGCAGACATAACAAATGGATCATTTACAGATATGCAGATGACCTCATCAATGCCATTTTTTGATTTCAGATCACCGGACTCATTAACGAAGCCCGGCAGATGGGAGCGAGAGCAAGCTGGCGTAAAGGCACCGGGCACACCGAACAATATTACCTTCTTGTTGGCCATCAGCTTAGCAGTGTTAATGCGAGTCGATGGCACTTCCTCAAACACATCGATTGATGGTATTTTATCACCAACTTTAATGTAAGCGATCACACTACGTGAGAACCATCGCGCCCAGGCTTTAGTCTGATGACGGGTCGAGCAGCCGATAGCATTCGAAAACTTCAAACGTATCATATTTAGCCCTTCTAAACTCTATCCGTAATTTCACTTTATCCTTAGTTATATCTGTCTCTTGTTTGGGGTTTTTAAATTTTATATTTTATTTCCAAAAAGCGCACATAGTTTTTATATAATTTTAATGAAAATGAAAATAGAAATAGAAATTTTGTTTCCGCGTCTGGTTTTTTCTGCTCCCAAATGAAAAATAATTCATTTCGGAAAATGTGACAGCAAAACAAAATGTGTAAATGTGAAAAATTATCCAATACAAACAGTTCTCAACTGAACCAAGCAAGTGTTGGCTGGAGGAATTCAGTCAAGTGTTTCAATTACCTTTGAATACACTACGATACTACATTCTACGTATTCCACACAATACGTTTTCCTCGTCATCTCTACTATGATCTCATTCTTAATGCTTGTACAATGTTGCAGTCATTGTAGGTATTTTTTGTATTTTGTTTATGTTGATGTTGTTGTCTTTTCTTTAATTTGATAAATGAATTCACTTCCGAGAATGTACTACTTACTATTTGCTGCCTTTTCATCCCCTCTACTTATATCCAAAATATTCGAGACCATACTAGGTAAGTACGAGTAGTAGTCGTTGTCGGTGCAATGGCGTTGACCTTTACGCATTCATCGTTGACCACATAGAAATAATATGATTTATGCATTTCGGTGAGAATTCTGACTGCATTCCATTTGAATTTTAGTTTTGAGTTTTTTAGTTTCTCTTATTTATTCCCATGTTTTTTTCATTCTTCTCGGTTTCGTTTATTTTCTTTAGATCATGTCAATATTTATTATAAGATAATTTGTAGGCGTTCTATTTACTATTATTATTTTATGTTCCTTAAATTATGTTGTCAGTTTATTATTATCAATTTTAATTAAACTTTCAAATGGGCTAAATTTCTGGAAAAATAATTGTTAGAAAAATATAAGAAGAAGAAGAGTAGCTGTTTATAAATAGTTTAAGTTGTCTTGCATCTGATCTTGGTATTACTCGTATACATTATCTTTGCAAGTAAAGTCACAAAGTCATATTTTTATACGAGTATACAACTTTGTAGGGCGCTGCCTTGCGTTAACACGACTGTTGTTTAGAAGCTGAGAAACGGATTATGAAATACATAATTATATCAATCCAAAACCCCTCGAAGATTTTTAACTTATCGTGATGCGTAGGCTCAGTTATTGCAGTGACTATGGGAGTAGCTTGGCTACTGCTTGGCTCTCACAATCCAAATATTTTTAACCATGGCTAGTGGTGGCTACAGCGTGAGCGATATGAACGTTAAAACACGGCAGGTCCGATTGGCTATAAATTGCATTGTGCAATTACACAGTAGCCGCCCCAACATCGGACTAAGAAACCTGTGCTAATCTTCACTGAAAATAAAAATACTTGATACTCTTGGTATGAGGTTTTCTTATCCATTAAATTGTTAGCTATTTAGGCAAAACTTCAATATACAGGGTTAGGCGATTGAAGTGTTACCAACTTCACACCGGTATATCTGGCAACGCGATATTGCCAACTATGTCAAATTCATACCAATAACAGCTTTTTATATTGTTTACAAGCTACCACAAGCATTTCCGTCTAAGTTTTATAGAACAAGAGTCATACGAAATGGAATTCAAATGTAATAGTGTGATTGCGTTATATTTGAGTGGAAAATCACAATCAGCTATTGTTCGTGAGCTCAGGCATCTCAAAGTGTATATCGGACCATAAATCATTATAATGATATACGTAGTATTGCCAAACGCTTTGGTATTGGATGAAAAAAAAGAAAACAGCAATATCACTTGAAATGGTTCGAAAAGTGAAGGCTTGAACGAAATCCACGTCATAGTGGTTATCAAATGGTCAAAGAATTGAAAATATCCCAGTGAAGCATTTTATGCATATTCCAAAATGAGCTCAAGGTATAGGCTTACAAGTTCCAAAAGGCACATGATCTTACACCAAAACAAAAAAAAAAAAATTAGACTCAAAAAAGCAAAGGAGTTGTAACGATTGCAAGAAAGTGGCGAATTTCCAAATATTGTCAAATTTCCCTATTGAGCAGTTTATAAACACTCAAAATGATCGTGTTTACTTAACTGAAAGCACTTATGAAAATTTTAGCCTACGAACGGCCACCCGAAGGACAGCAGTGACCGCCGATGGACGCTATCCAATCGTTTTCATCGAGTCTGGTGTCAAAGTCAATGCGAAAAAACATTTTGGAAGCTGCTTTAAAGCCGTGGGCACGCAAACATTTCGGTCGTAGACCATGGGCGTTCCAAGAAGACTCGACACCGTCTCAAGAAGAGGAAATTCGAAAGTCATTGTGTGAACCAAGAAATGTTAAAAAACCATGTTCCACACTTCATTTCGACCACACAATGGCTTTCGAATTTGCCAGTTGCAAATCCGATCCATCTGGGCCATTTTGGAGAGCAATGTTGGAAATAAAAAACATGCATGGTTGCACTTGTGCGGGAATGGTCCAAAATACCGCAGGATCATACTCATCTTGTTTTTATTATTTCCACACATTTCTATAATTTGAATCAATAAAAAATAATTTCACACACAAAAAAATTTGGTCGTTTATGGTAACAGTTCAATCGTCTCACCGTTTAGTCCAATAAAGTGACGCTAGGTCTTTTAAGATCTGCACATTGAAAGACTCAGAGGGTTAGAGGATTTCAAAGATTATTATCCAAAATGTCTGGTTGCTGTTTAAATCACTCATGGTAGTTTGCGATGTGTATCTGCCAATATACAGTTCTATCATTCAAATATTGAAGACAATTTAAATATGCATCCTTGATAAGAAATTACTTATGCTTATCATATCTATTATTTTAATTGATGGATGGTTTATCGGGAACTCTTCTAGCTTGAAGCCAATGGATTTTTTTTTTTTTTTGTGAACATCATATCTAGCCAAAGACATTAATAAGATTGGGTAAGATACTTTATATGTGGAATGGCTTCAATTTGTTTTTTTTTTTTTTTTTAAGATAGAAAATGAAATTTGTACACATATAATCTGTTAATCTTTTATCATAGAATATAACCATGCATTTCGATTCAGTTGTAATCAATACAATACCTTAGAAGACATAACAACCGATCAAGTTTCTTTAAGAATTTCAAGAAGAACTGAGCAGATACTATGTATATAGGAGTATAAAGAGCATAGTGTATTTTAAATGTTAAATAATCTTTTACCCATTAAACTGAAGAACATTGACAATATTATATTGTACTTATGCGACGCAATAGTCGTACCTATGTATGAATATAATAAATATACCTATATGTCTAAATTGATTAAAAGCCATAAAATGTGTAAAACTGTTAGTTCATATATCATTCGAATTGAACCCATAAATCATAACAAATCCAAATAGAATAGAATTATACATATCTTGAGTACACATACTTGTGCAAATATGTACAGACATATGTAAGTATGTACATACCTATATATGTTTTATTGGTATTTAAGTAAGTAGTATGTTGTATGTATAAGTAATTGAGAATGATTTACGCATATTTGTACAAATGTATCATACATATGCATGTACATATGTATTAGTAGATACTCAATATCAAGATGATTGAATGAAGAATTGATTGAATGCATATAAAATGTTGGATTAACACGCACGCATCTTCACACAATGTTTTGCTGTTTATTGTAACGTACTGTATTGCTAGTGACACCTGTAGCTAAGCACAGAGAGTTCAACATGGTGAGCTTGCTTTTGCGTTCTATGGTTTGGTTTAAACAACTTAAAGTAAATATATCTATTGAATAAACAATAAAATACGTACAATTCATATATGAATGATGGAATATTATTGTACCGGCATATTCACAATAGAAGTTCACACGCATGAGCTTAGTAGTAAGTAGTACAATACTTGAGTTAAGACCTTTCCTTTTACTTTACTTATTTAATTTGCTTACCTAAGCCATTTTATTCTTTCTTAATATTGGCCAAAGACGTTCAATATGTATGATCAATTTACTTAACGGCAGTTCGCCACACAAGTTTTTATTAATTTTTTTAAAATAATTAATCGTTCGTGCAGCTTGTGATCGATCGATTGTGTGTGGTGATCGAAAGGTCAAATATTGTAAGCATCTAATATAATATGTTGGACAAATCGTGTGTGATGAACTTCAGCCAAGCAAATTGATCCTGCATGTTGGATGTCTATCCGTATCCATTACTAGTCTGCCTTCTGCTGTCTTCGTTATCGCTATCGACTCCTTAGCATAAGAGTGTGCGCGTCTTCGTGTAATAAGACACGCACCTGTGCGTGTGAATGCATATGAATAATCCAGGTCTGATGGAAAAATAGAAAATCTATTTAATGTGTTTGCGGCAGACTCACGTGGCGTTAATAACTCTCCTTGTCGGCTATTTATAATTTTTTTTTTTTTTTTTTTCTTTTTAACACCGTGCATTAAATACATACTTATGTGTTCAAGTGTATGAATGAAACCGAGTGAAAAAGAGAGCACGAGTACGGGTGCGTGTGTATTTTGTGTTAATTGGAGGGAAATATAATTATTGAATTAGTTTCATTCATATCAAATCAAAACAACAATTGAATATTGAATATTTAATATGATTGTCTTTTGTTTTTTTTTTTTTTTTTTTTTTTGGTATCCTTTGGTTTTTCTATTTGCCTTTTGTAATTGGATTTATAATGGAAACGCTGGGTCTACACAACATAACATACAATATAATTATACGAGTATTCGTTCTATTTTCAAAATAAATATTTATGATCTTATCTTATTGGGAATTAATTTTGGTGTTTTGAATAGTTTGTTTTTCATATCAAAGAACTTGTACACCTCTAAATGTTTTGTTGGTAGTATAAAATGCATATAAGAATATACAGGATCAGGGTCTTCTCCGAATTGTTAGGTTACACTATTTTGTAAGTCTGCTGAAAGTGAGGTGGGAAGTAGTAATTCATTTTGTGCCGCTGTCATAATAAGGGAGTCTTAAAATTAACATAATCATATCGACTATCTTTCAAAGGATAGTTTTAAATGCTACATTAAAAATACCATCATATAACCTATATAATTTAACAAACGTTTAGAGGAACTCAAGAGGAAGCATGTGTTTGAATAACAAACGGGGAAACTTTAATAAATTTAACCAGAAAGATTTTCAGTTTATTATTATAACTAAAATATGGTCTTATCATCATTACATTATGGGTTTACGTAGTACTTTTCTTCATTAGTCAGTTTTCACATAAGAAAAATGAAGAAAGTTCATTATTTTAACTATAATGTAGAGATAGATATACGGTTCAAGAACGTGTTCAAATATTGCCAAGCAGCTATGGAAATTTGCGATCTGTCGTAAAGAAGTTGCACGTGATTTTGCCAATTTTCGGATCCTACAACCGCCAATGCATGCATCGATTCATACAACAATTTTCCACAAAAGCCAAGGTACTGCGAATCGAAAATTATTCCAGTTCTCAATCTCCATTTCAGTTTTCGTTGATGTTTTTACCTTATACATATACGAAAAAATGACAGTTCGATTGCAACTGAAACAGAGACTGAAAAGGCACATTACTGTATATCTTTTGCCGAATCGGATGAGTTTAAATTTCGCATATTTAATAGAAATACGCAAAAAAGATCTGGCGCACAGCTGAAGAAACGCACAATCCCATGAACACGGTTTAAACTGCTTAGCATAGAGGCGGAGTAGAACTCACTTATTTAGATATTTTGCAAAATAATAAGATGCAAAGTGCGGTTAAATTAGGTATGGATGAAAATTTCTTATTTCAATATGACAACGATGAAATGTGGCCCTGATTTGATTTCAATAGCTTTATAGTAGAGAGCACCATTGACAGGATCTTGAAGCAAGGATCAGGTAAAGAGAGATTTCAATCAAAGGTCATCTTAACCCTGCTGTTAGATTCACCCCATTTGATCCAATTTTTTTATCGTTCCTTTTATAACTTATGAACAGTGAAATAAATTAACTTAGAATTTCAGATCACGTCGTTTTTTTAAATAATGTTATTGGCAAAATTTTAATTATCTAATGTGAGGCGGGTCTGAGAAAAAATAAAAATTACTTGTCTTGCATTTGGTCCAGTGCATATTTTTCTTTCATTGAGCAAAGCATTTCATTTGCTCTTCTTTACAAAAAAAAAAACTGTTTTTTTTTATTTGCTTCTTCGATTATTTTTGTCATAACATTTAGCACAAATTATTTTTTGGATTAGTTTTACAATTAAAATTGCCACAAATGGCACACTTGATGTCAGACTTTGACTTGCAACCACTAAAGATCTTACGCCTGCTAACCGCTCAATTAGAGGTAGCATTACAGAAAGAGTTCACTGAAACTAAGGATGATGTTCATATATCAATCCAGGTTCCATTCGTTTCAAGGAGAGCAACAAAAAAAAAAAAAAAAGAAACAAGAGTACAGTCAAGTGTGAGTCAGACTCACACATAAACGGTTCGGTGCAAGGTGGTCCTCATAAGTATGCAGTTTTTTGTTTTTAAATAATTTTCCTTTTAATACTTTTTATATATTGCGAATATTTTCCTTTATTCCTTTGTTTGACTCCTTTTTTTTTTTTCGCTGCGCTGCCTGAAATTGTAGAATTTGTATTGCTATTTTAGTATGCAAGTAATTGATTTTAATTTAATTTTGAATTTTTTGTTATATTTATTATATTTTTTTTCTATATATACTTATGCATTGAAATACAATTCCTTATATGTTTGTCTACATATAATTTTGGTTTCCATTCATATTTGTAAGTAATGCAATTTGTTGTTCACGTAGTGAATAGTAAAAAATTTTTGTTCAAAAATAAACCAAAAAAAAAAAAACCGCGGAGACTTTTATATGACCAAGTCTCCGCGGTTTTTTTTTTGTATATTTTTGATCAAAAATTTTCTTTCTTTAAAATGAATTCCGGGTGGCTTCATAATTCCATCGGCGTAGAGCTTTTGTGATTTATCAGCGAAAAACTTGGCCAAGTGATTTTCAGTGGCTCTTCGATCTGCTAATTGTTTACCATGAAGAGAGTTTTGCAGAGACTGAAACAAATACTAGTCAGAGGCTGCAAGGTCCGGGCTATACGGTGGATGTATCAAAACATCCCAACCAAGCTCCGTCAATTTCGTCTTTGAGAAGAAATTGCAAGTGATTCTGCGGCAGCCTCACCTGCAAGTGAGTCGTCCGCAGCCTCACCTGCAAGTGAGTCGTCCACAGCCTCACCTGCAAGTGAGTTGTCCGCAGCCTCACCTTCCTTAGTTCGACTTATGGAGACTTAAAGAATATTCTCTAAACCTAAAGAATTTGTTGAAATGAAATACAATTATTGGATTATTTACTTTAAACAAAATTTTTTTTTGGTACCTACAGTTATAGTTTCTTAAAATATTCTAAAATTTTTGTATGATCATGTACATTATGTTTTCTAGATTCAGAAAAGATATATTCTAATATGATAAAATTTCATAATGATCGTCAGTTGTTCTTATTATTACTCAATTGAAAATTAAAATTTAAAACCGGTATGGGGGATATACGCTCCAGAAATCCTAGGATCTTGAAATTGACATGATTAATGAATATTAATCAGAAATTTATTGTGTCCATATTTCCAGGTGATAAAAACCAAAAAAGCTTTTTTTAATCAGAACATGAATTGTGGTAGGGGGCTTGTATGGGAGGTAACCCTCCTGATAATCCGAGGGTCTTGAAATTTTATTGACTAATGTATATGAGTCAAACACTTCCAGTTTAACTTAAAGGGGGAGTTTGTATGGGAGGAGGGTTTCATGAAATTTATATGGTTGGTGGATATGGACGAGAAACTAATAATGTTCAAATTTGAGTTCGATGGAAGCTTCAAAAGAAAAGTTTTTCTAATTAGAACATTAGTTTAAGCTTGGTGTTTGTATGGGGGGCACCCCTCCCAGTGGTCCGATTCGGTTCGTTCCGACAAACGTTTTGTCCGAGGTAAGAATAAACCTATGTTTCATTTGAGCTCTTTAGCTCAAAAACTGAGGGACTAGTTCGCGTACAGACGGCCGGACGGACGGACCGACATGACTAAATCATATTACGAAAAAAAAAAAAAAAAATGGAAATAGAAATAGAACGATCTATATAGCAAACAAAGACTGATGATCAGTGGCTCTTGAACTGTGGTGCACGCATTCCTTGGGTTCCTCAGTAGCTTTATCGATGACATAGTTTTCTTTTTTATTTCTTTTACTGTTGCGTTTGATAATGAGTGTGCGAAAAATAATTGATTCACATTTATTAAGCTATTTCTCAAGGGTTCATAAATTAAACTGGCTATGACGCAGAGTCTCTCTGTGTGTCTTATGGGCAAAACTATTAAATGCTAAATGTTATTCACAATGAAGTTTCGAATATAGATGTATAGATTGCTTATTGTATTGCCAGGTTGGTACAATATATTACGATATCATCAGTAAAAGCAATGATAATGCCCACTTAATAGAATTAAATAGAATTGGCGTAAGTAATTGAGTATGTTTGTATCTTTTACTCTTTGATTGATAACATTGACATGTATACAGTATACGGTAAAGGGCTAAAGTATCTGTATGCAAGTATTTATATGTAAAATAGGATTTGATGTTATCTGTGTACCTTACTATACGAGTATAATATTATTGAACCTATATACTCGTACTATATTTTAATAAAACTCTTAACATTTGCTGACAGTTAGATATTTATTTATGTATATGTTTTTTTCCATTCCATATTTCTTTTATTATACTTACTTAGGATGTAAGTATATTATAAGTGGTTGACAGTTGTCGTTGGGTCTAACCAGTTGTTGTTGTTGTTATTGTTGTTCTAGTTAGGATATTAAATATTATTTTAACAAATATAAAGTAAATAAATGAAGAAAAAAAAAACCGCAAAATATTTTTCTATTTTTATTGCTTTTAATATCCTTTCAGATAGTTTTTGTTGTTACAGTATTATTATTGTTGTTGGCTGTTGGTTTTAATGCGTTTTTCTTGCTCAAATGTTTATATTGAATGGCTTTGAAATGAACAAAAAGGATAGATGATGGAAATGTTATTGTTATTAAGCTTTCATTTTCGATTCAATTTCTCTGTTGGTTTGTTGGTCCTTTAAAAATATTATTGTATAGAATATCAAGCAATATTTGTCTGAGTGAATTCTGTCTATCCTAAGAGGGCTGCTTAGGCTAAAATTTATTCTTTCTCTATTATACTTATTATATCGTACAATAATAATCTGATCCCATTCATACACTTACTTACAATATAAGGACATTTTTGCTTTTTTCTTATCCAATCACAAGTGTTTTCTTATTGAATTGTACCACTTTGTCGGCAGCATCTTATGATGCTTTGACAAACCAAAAAAACAAAAAAACAACATTCTTTTTAATTTTCAATCATAAAAATATCCAACAAAGTGTGAAAAACCTTCAATGCTTATATACGAGTACAATATACACAAATTGATACAAAGACAAGAGTCAAGGCAGTCAGTCAATTGATGTAAGGCTAAAAAAAAGTAGCAAAGTAAGTAAAAGTAATGAAGTGTTATCAATGATCAGCGCCCAACGGACGGCACCGTTGACCACGAATCAACACATAAAGAAGGAAGTAAAAACTTTAACACTCTGAAAAGAACACATCATCTCTATCTACTCACATACTTACAATCTGGATACTAGTTTCATATGGTTTACAGTATGCACATATTAAGATACTCGTGCATCAAACCACTCGTAGCGCCTTTGTACTCATGTTGCCTTTGCCGTTGTCGTTGTCAGCCGTCAGTCGTCAACTCGAATACCTCCTCCTCATTTGATTATTTGGCCTTACCTCAAATGCATCTTGTAGTATCAAGAAATTGCAACAAAACAACACAGTAACACAGCAACACTTAAGGGCACATGTAGGCATGCATGTTTTAAATTCAACATCGCCTTACACCCAGAGCACACTGCTACAACCTCGCTAACACGTCTATCTATCTGCCGGTCTGTCTGTTTGTCTGTCAGTCAGACTTATTTACATGCCACACCGTTAATATTCACTTAGTAGATACGAGTAAGTTGATAGAAAAAATACAAACAGACACACACACACTCAGTTCTTCGGCGGATCCATCAATTTCTTTGAAAAGCTCTACCAATGCTTATCTACTACTTATATACATACTTATTACATAACATACTATATATTGAATTAATGCATGTAAGTAAGTTCATATACCATACTTACTATGTATATATTGTACAAATATACATACATTTGTTTGCTTGTTGAAAGCATATTAATTACATAATAACGCCAACGAGCTGCAACATGCAACATATTGCATTTTTAGATTTATCAGTTTTTTTTGTAGACTAAATAAACACTTAAAGATTTTACTGGATACATCCATATACCTATGTATTTATTTTATTGTTTATCAAAATTTGAAATTTAATGACGATTCGCAAGGAATCGTTAGAAGTCAAGATGATGATTTTAAATTCTATAAGAAAATATTTGTACCTCGATTCATATTGGAATTTACTAAGGATACTTTATCTATTCCATTTCAAAATACTGATGATATGACTTATTTAATTCTTATAGAACAATATCTGCAATATGCCGATACCATTGCAAAATTATAGTGAAATATTACGTTTACTGAGAAAGAATCGGATATACAACATTGTTTTTTTTTATTAAGATTATTATTTTTATAAAAATTTTGTGAAAGATTTCTGATACTCGTACTACATATAATTTCTCTGCATCTATCATCTCTTCTACACAAATTTCTATCAAGAAAGAAGTAAAGAGTTTACTTATTTGGCCTCACAATTTTCATTTTTAAGACTTTTGCTAAAAATCATTTAGGGTATTCACGACATGAGATTAAACCTCGTAAAAGATGAAGATGAAACAAATCTTGATGTCCAACAATAAAATACATGGCCAAATTTTAATCAACTTTCATCGATAAAATATTAACGGATTAAATGTTGAAACCACGTTGCGAATTCCAAAAGTTTCTTGAATTTTTTTATAAGTAGTGAATTCTCGTTTCAATATATTCCGGGTACAAATATTGCATTCATGTCATCGTAACGCGTTCCTTTCATGAATATTTTTAGTTTGAGGAATTGGAAATATTCACACAAGCCAGATCAGTCGAATACGGGTTGTGGTTGATGATTGTAATGTTGTGTTTGGTCGCATTGTGTGTGCTACAGAAAGCAATCCTGGTTCTTCCGATAACCCAGAATTGCTGTCAGAATGCAATGAATTGTGATGTACGGAATATTGATATCCTCCTCTAACTTCCACAATGATATTTTCGAGCATTGGACAATCACAGCCTTCACTTTGTCGGTATTCTGTAGGAACTCCCCGATTTAGGGAGGCGGTTACCATTTTTGAACTGTTTTGAAATGATTATACTTCTTTGAGCAATTTATACGTTTTTGTCCAGTTTTTACTGAGTTTAAAGCAGAATTTGAAATTTTCTTTTTGTTCTATTTTGATTTTGTAACATGAAAGCCATGACCTGGGAGAAGTGTCAGATTGCTCGAAAAGAACGCGGCTATAAGATTCCGGTAAATACTGATAGATGCCACTACTAACCATATATCTACTGAAAAAGTCGGGAAACTTTTGGTACCTTCTAAAAACTCATTTTCGCACACTACTTGATTTCTGTGGCAGTCAATAATTTTGTTTGTAAAATTGTCTCGCGGTATTTTCGTTTTTATTTTGCTTGTGATATGGATAAAAAAAAAGATTTTGTCTCTGTCCAAAATATGCAATTAGGGTCACAGCCTTCACGTACAGTTTAGATACAATTTTATTTCTCTTAACTTTTACGCTGTGAATACCCTAATTATATATATTAATCGATATTTATTACATTTAATACACAAAATTATATAAAGAACTTACAAATAATCTTCCTTAATGTGGAAGAAGAGTCACACTACTATATCAATTTCCCTCTGATTGCTGAGTTTATTAAGCAAGAGTTTAAGTTGTAAAAACTGTCAGGTATCCCTCGTTTAAAATGTTGTTCAAGGACTCCATAAGTACCTATTAGAAGAATTTTCGATAGCCCTCAAAAATATTGACTGCCCTGCTATACCGGAGCAGCAGTCAAGTTTTTACAATTTGTATTGAAATCAAATTCTTTTTAACTCTCGTTATACTGATTGTTTCAATTCTCCATTAAGTGCTTACTCGTCTTAGTAGTCTGTACATCGATAAAGTAGTGTAAATTTATACATATACTTTTGTTAAAATTTAGGCTACTTTTCAGATACTATTCCGAAAAGAGACTCAGGACACGTTATCTTCATCTTCCATGCTATTTCGAATTATGCGTGCGTGTGGCTTGTTCTCTTGGTATCCGACAAGTATGTATTTACTTGTGCTCACAATATTAAACTCTTGATGTTGCAACCCATGATCATCAACCCATGCAACCCGTGAGCAGTCCGTGGAACCCATGCAACATGTTTATAATGAATTTTTTCATTATTGCTGTTCTTCTTGTTGTTGCGTGCGAAACAATTTATCACAGCTCATTTTTCGGGGCGGCGACGTTTAAATAAATGAGACTTGAATACTCGTATGTATGCAATGTACGAGGAGTAAATTGTAAATTGTATTTCTCTTGTCTTGTTGTTTTCAACCAAGTGAACCAGTTAAGATGACCGACCGAGTATGTTCACTTAACTTAAATACAACAAAAAATTTAAAAAAAAAAAACAAAAAAAACAAGAACAAACGCTGTTGGCTATCTCGACTTGATTTGGTTCACTTGGGTTCGTTCTGTTTGGTCTTTAAAACTGAATTGGATCTACTAAGTTAATGTTTTTCACTTGATATACATTGGTTGTACGTATTCAATGTCAAAGTGCGACGAGCATGTTGTATGAATTTCGTGTAGGTGCGTAAAATTCAGCCCTTAGGGTTTAACATTATCAGGTAGTGCTGTGGTGTGGTTTCGTTTGGTTTGGTTTGGTGAGGTGTGCTGAGTTAGTTCGAGTACATCTGAGGTACGCACATCGTACTGTATTCTTTGACTTTGTTAAAACATTTTAAATCGCAACACCGTTAATTTTACGCTTCGAATTAATTAAATAAAGCAAGCAAAATGAAACTTGTTCTTCTTTTCTCTTACTTCGAGCTTCTTACATAAGTACATTCATACATATATTACATACTGTTAGTTAGTTATAAACAGTGTCGTATTTTACTGACTGCATAGCAGAATTTCGGGGTCCCAAGTATTATATATCTTTATGTATAATTTTTGAACAAAAAATTATTTCATGTATGAAGGTTTTGTTATAAAAAATATTGAAGAAAACAAAAAATCTACAAACAATTTAGTAATTTGGTATTTGAAACTTTAGAAAAACGTGAACTGGAAAAGCTTCCCTTTAGTATGCCTAAAAAGATTTCTATGATAATCCAGTCTATTCTAGTCTTGTCCATTCTTATCATAACGTTCTAACTAACTCTATTGCCTTTTTGTATTGGAGCCCCCATTTGTTCGGGGCCATGGGAATTCGCTCAAGTTACGTTTAGGAAAAAGCGCCTATGCTTGTGGTTGTATTTTTGGGACCAACAAACGATTCTTGACATGACTTCTGTTGCGAAGCACCGAAATCAAGCCAAAACCATCATTCATCATGCAACGCCCATTCAGTCAGGTTCGAGCGAATATAAAGCGACGCGTCACAACGCAACGCAACGCAACACAATACAACGCATCCGGCTATCTTACTGTTCGCCTCCCTGCCTCCATGCCTGCTTGTCCATTCAATAAAGGTCCGTTCCAGACCTGTGCTATCCCGAGCGTCCGTTTGTCTGTTCATTTGTTTGTCAGTGAGTTCTCTCGTTCGTTTGCCTGGTCATGTTATTAAAAGGCGAATGTCGTTTAGTCGCTTATTCGCTTGCTTGCGTCACAACGGCAAATGTCAGTTTCACACAAAATAACAAATTAATAATTTTTTTTTTCTTCCTTCCTTTCTTCCTACCTCTCCTCTGCTATTTATTCTATGGTTCCCTCTTTGGATAATTTCTTGCTTACTTCGTTGCTTTCTTTGTAATTGCTGCTGCTGCCACATTTTGGGTTATGCAAATTTTATATAGCGACCGCATCCGGAAACAACTCCACTACCGCTCGTACCTAAACCTTGGCTTAAACTTAGCTGAACTGACGCTTGACGCGCTGTGGTCACCACTGTTACATCCATTGCCACTGCCATCGTCCTTGTCAGACTCGTCACTTGTAGTTATGGTTCTTTGTTATTATTTTTGGATAGTGATGGTGATGATGGTGGTGGTGGTGGTTCGTCTTGACTTTCCTTATACAATACAATATAATAAGTCAGTCAGTCAGTCAGTCAGTCTGTCTGTCGCATTGTAGTTGTGAAAAATTATGTTTCAACTTTTGAAAAATTACAATATTTCATTTGTGTTTTTCCCCCTTCTATTACTAATACTACTACTTACTTATTTTGTGTTTTCTCCTTTTTATCGTATTATTTATTATAATTTTTCGGTTTTCGGAAAAGTGGGGAAAATGAGTTTTCTTTTTTTTTTTTTAGAAAAAGAATTTTGCTCGTATTCGAATTGATGTATGAAATATTTTTTCTGTTGCTCTTTATATTTTCGCCTAATTTTCATTTTTTCTTTTTCATTTTTATATTTTTGTGTCCAAGTTTAGGGTGACTACTGGGTGGCGTCGACATCGGTTGGGGACCCAAACTTGTAATAGTATGTTTCCGGTCACTTAGTTAAACTCATGCTGTGTATTTTCTTTTCTTTTCTGTTTTTTTTTTTTTTTTTTTTGTGAGTTTCTTAAGAAATTTGAAGCAATTTTTTTTATGTAAAATTTTTTTTTTTCCTAATTTTTTGATTAGAATAATTTAGTGACCAAAGTGACCTTGAGGTTTGTCTCCAAAATTTATTTTGTTATGATTGCATATTGAATAATTTTTGAATTTTATATAAAATACTTTAGATATTTTAGCTCATAATATTTATGGATTAAGAAAATAGGTGACATATTGGTTGAAATTATTGTAGTAGATCCTGATAGCAATTCTAAGAATTTTAATATTATTTTAGTACCTGGTGTTGCCCGACTTTCACGGTACTCAGCGAAACAATGAGACAATGAGAGGAATAAATACAACAATAATAACAACAGCACTAAATTCAAGAAGTAGCAAAGCATGAACAACATAACGTACTGTCTTTCTCTTGTATCACCGTTCACTTTTAAAAAACTAATATCTGTTGATTATGTAGGCTGATTTTGATGAAATAAACGCAAAATGTTACTGACAATAAATCTTTATATCTTTCTGTAATACGATTTTACAACAAATGAGTGTCTTTTACGTGATACTCGCACAAACATTTCAAAATCTATGATTTTATTATAATATGTATAGATTATTTCAGCATTAATCGCTTATTATCATAAAATACATATATTTCTGGTTGTGTAAAAATTACGTAATCATTATTTATGCAGAACAAATGTAGAATCATGATTACCTTCTTTGAAAATTTGGGTGGAGTCTACGTCGTGTTGCATCTTTGGTGAGAGCTGTCTCCAATATTTAATATTTCAATAGCTTAACAGCCGCTGATTGTAAAGGCAGCTGTGATTTCTTTGTTTGTTTGTTTGTTATTTTTATGTAACCTTGGGTGTCTCGTGATTTGCCTTAGACTCTTGTTTTGAAAAGTCCGGATCTTCCTTATGTTGTACGCACCGTGCAGTATATGGCGTAGTGCCAAGACAAAGCCACTATTTTTATACACTTCAAGGGAGTGAATAGTATTATAAGTTGTCATGAAGTTTGTAACACACAGAAGGAGACATCGAAGATCACATAAAGTATATATATTTGTGATCAGCTCGATGAGACGAGTTGATTTAGCCATGTCCGTGTGTCCGTCTGACCACCTGTACGCGAACTAGACCCTCACTTTTTGAACAAGAGTGCTGAAATTTTGTGCATAGGTTTCTTTTTACTGGTTGGATGTATTATAGTAGCCAGCTTAGCTTCCGTGACTTGTTTTAGCAATAAGTACTGATGGTACGCCAAGTAAGCAGTGCGTCTAGGATTATACTGAGGTATTGGACTTGGTCCACCTTTGGTATGATCTTTGAGACGTATGTGGAATCTGGATAAATGCCACACCTCAGTGTGAAGTTATAATTGGATAATTTCCTCGAATTGATGGTGATATTCTACCTTCTTTGGCTGAAGGAGAAAATCGTTGCAAATATTTGTTGATCTGAGGCGGACCACAGATGTTCGAAACACAAGTGTCATTTGCATATGACTACCCTATTAGTTCAGTTCTAACTAACATCTTTAATATGTAGAAGTTTTAATTCGAATCTCTCTACATCCAGTATATAGAGTTTGAAGTCTCTCATCTTTGTTTAGCAAAAGTTTGTTGTACACAATAAAGATTCAATCTTCTATTTTTGATACGAGGTAAGTTGCTAGCGTTGCCCATAATTTGCTACAATTATTATTTAAATTGAAAAGTAACAAAAAATTATATATGTATATACATACAATATACGATACACTTACATATGTACATATGTAGTTGAAAAGATAAGTTAAATGGTTTCAAATTTACATCTCTAATTTTATAAGGATTTATTATTATCATTAGTAGAAAGGATCATACTCATACAACTACAAAACTACAATATTACTTTTAGACAAATTGGGACAATTTAATAGAGGAAACTTTGAGAATCTCTTAGTGTACTAATAAATTTTCGTAAAAACTTTTAGATAAATAAATGTTACTTATTAATGTGACAGTAGCAACGTTCTTCGTTTTTTTTTTTTTTTTGTTTTTTTTGGAAAGAGGGAAATGTTATATATAGAAAACCCTGTAACCCTTTAGCATAATTAATTTCATACTTAATCTCTCACACACTTTTGTTCACTTTGATATATCAGGTTTTAATGATTAAACACACGGCCACCAACTGAATGAATGAGAGTAACCACGACGCAGTCTCATATGGCGTTGACTGCCTTCAATGTGATTGTAAGTATTATACCCTGTAACATATAATATATGTATATGAAGATTAATCACATAGTTATTGTATAATTTTTCATTTCTTAATCCTTTCATGGCAACCAACTAACCAACCAACCTACATACATATTGTACATAGTCGTCATCATCCAAAATAGTAGGACATATAATATATGCTTACAATTAAAATGGATAAAAGAGAGCAAGAGCCAGAAACCCAAAGTTGTACGAATACTTACTAAGAAAGATATATTAATTAATAATACAATAATTTTTATTGTTTGTTGCAATATTTATTTATACTTCTAAACGAATTATACAAACATACGTAAATGCATACATACATACATATGTACAATATGTGACAAGACTTATATGTATTCATTTTGAAAAATTACCTATTGCTACAAAAACATTGCACCCCGGGCGCTGAAGGTCGCTTAATCTGTTGAATTGTGTGAGATAGTTTCTATTCTTTCTTCATTCAATAAAATTAAAAATTTTTCATATGTATTGTATATTCCTTTCTATTTCTACCATAATACTTTCTATAGGTATACTACATATGTACTTACTTATGCATATTCGTATTATAGTTCTATTCTTTTATAAGTGTGTATTCATTCAGATTGCTACCTGTTTTATGGTCTATTGTCTTCAATTCCGCTCTATTCTCAAGGAATGATGAATTCAGCTTATGACCTTTGTTTCATTCAAATTCATTGTTTTTCTTTATCAAATCTAAAGAAATAATAAAAATTAAAGAAAAAACAAAAAAGAAAAAACAAAAAACAAAAAATCTCCCCCAAAACTAAACAAAACAAAACAAAGCAGTCACAACATTATAACTATGTAGTCCCAAAGGCAAAGATAATCGTACATTTTTTATGTGTCGAGATAGAAATCTTTTGGAGCAGTTATTGATTGTTTTGAATTAAGGTCAACTATTAATTTGAGCATCCGATGTTCGCCGACCAACAACACAACATATTGATGATGTTGATGATCATTATTTTGATTACGATCATGATCCAGCTGGAACGCGCCGCCACCTATCCTAGCCTAAGTAGCATTTGATAAAAATCTCAATGGTTTTTCTTCTTTCATTCTTATAGGTCTGATTATTTTGTAGTACTATATATACATAGTGTAGTCGTATGGTTGCACAGTAGCTTACTAAGTGTATATCACAAGAGACTCTCGGGGTCGCAGCCTCAAATTGAGTTGAGTTGAGTGAGTGGCTTAGTGACTGTGTTTTAAATTAATCTTTATTAATTGGTTTTCTTTAACAAAGAAGAAATTATTTTCGGTTTTTCTGTCGAGAAAATGAAAATAAATTGTTCAAAATAACGCGCCGATCAATCGCACCTAAGCGCTCATTATTGGGTGTTCCTCAAGATTGCTCCTGTGTTGTTGAAATGTTTATGTAAGTATATTAAGTCGATTCCATTTTTAAGTCCATATTTTTATGTTTTCAAACCAAAATCAAGTTCGAGTTAATTATGCTCATCATTTAGTTTATTTATGCGTTTAAAGCTCAACTGACTCCATTCTACTCCACTCCACTCCGCTCGACTAGACTTTATTTGAGTATTCTTTAGATAATTTTTACATAATTTGTTTTTAATGTTAATGACGATGTGTTTGTGTTTTTTTTTGATTATCAGAAATAGTCGATCGATCGATAGATAGATCTCTAGATTTCTTGGATCACAGTAGCTTAATTTACTCTTTAGCATCTACCATAGACGAATCGGGATAATTTTTCTTTTTTTCTTAAATGTCATCATTAAGTCTTTAATCTTTCGTTGCGTTTAACAATTAATTTATTCTCAGTATTACATATATGTGACATTCTTCAATGATTAAGATTTTAGAAAATATTTTGATTATATATGGTATTTCAAAAAGAAAAAATTTTCGAGGGGGTCTAGTGATCCTTTCAAATTTTGCATAAGATTAAGAAATTGATATGAAAATAGTGCAGTTAACTTGTATATATTTTATTTTATTATTTACATTACATTCACAAATGCATGAACTCCTTATAAAAGGATCTCTTCACTCTTCTGGGCAGTGCTAAAAATTCTTGGCTTGAGGCTTCGATGTCTCTATGAATTTTGAGAAGAGTCAAGCCGTATAATCTGTCCTCGACAGTGGCAGATAGAATTGCAGCTATTTGCGATTTGTGAACCACGAAATTAAGTGCTTCAAAGAACTTAAAATGTTGGTGCAAATATTACTGAAAGTTGTTTTTCGCACGGTCAGCTTTATATGGCTCTGTCTGTATGCTTTTTCTCAAAAATATTCAGTGTTACAAAAAAAGTTTTAGGCTCGTTTCCATCTAGTATTCTCAAGCAGTATCTGTCAATAAAAGTTTTTTCAACCATGCAATGAATTTTTTTTTTTCATTTAATGAACAATCGAAATCCAATATTTTTCCTTTTCTTCAGCTTTGAACTCTTCGGTAACTGAGTTGTGAAAATTTCCACAGTCTTTTTCGAACAAGTTATTTTTGTTGGAAGAAAATCTTGTATATTTAATAAAATATCACGGTGTTGAAGAAATCTAAAATGCAATTCTTCCTCATAGTGATTTAAGAAAAGTATCATGATCATATTTGTCATAATTTTTTTATTGCGAGCACTTTTATTTCGAAGCAATTTTTGTAGCAGTCTCAAAGTTGCTCTTAAATGAAAGTTCAAAACAGGCTTCAATACTGTTAAAGCGATAACGAACTAGTTGATATTTAAATTATTTAAATTAAATTATTATTTTATTTGATTAAAGAACTTTTTCACTCACTCAGGAAAGATGGCAAAGCGTGCTCAAATATAAGTAAATATTTTTATTTGAATAAATAAATGTTACGAATACCACACGTACGAAGTCGCGCGTGCAGCTAGTATATATGTAAAAATGTAAATATTCGTATATTTATGACCTTAGAACTCGAAAACTACTGTGCCGATCACTCTGAAAATTTGACACAAGATTGCAGTCGATTAGGATGGTGTTATAGGGTTATTATTATTATTTATATACTTACCATTATTAAGATAACATTTATGAAAATAAGTTTTAATGCTGCCATCTATTGTGATATCCTAAAATTTTACGCCATCTGTTGTTAATCACATTATGTGTGTGTTTTAAATACAAAACGTAAAGCATACTTTTATCAAAACACATATATACTGCATAAAACTTGATAGGACATAAATTCGTAAGCGAGTTGTCCATTCTATATGTTCAATAGGGGTTGACCAGCCTGAGCCGCAGCAAAGCGTGAGGGTACAGCTATTATACAATGAAGTTTAAAATAATAAAATGGTCATTGGTTTTCTATCTTAATACTATAGAAGATCTCCCCTTTTACTCTCAGGGTTTCAATCTAAAATTATATAAAAATATTTTCGGGCAAGTCTGGTTGATACAATTACACTTGCACTAATCGCTTGGAATAAGATTCAAACATGATTCAAGGGAGGCTTCTTGATATATTTTGTATAAACTTATATTATAAAAGAAAATGATCCTCCTTGTAGTGTTAAAAAAATAAAATATATAAAAACATTTTGAGCAGTTCTGGTATTTTGTAAATAAGGGTCCCCCACTATTCGCTTGGAATAAGATTCAAACAGGAAAAGATCCTCCTTTATATTTTTTAATTAAACTAAGATTCTGTATTAAAAGCATCCTCCTTATAATATTTTGTTACACTGAGAGTAGCTCTGATTGTTATTTCCGTGGCGAGGGAAACTGCCAATGTACCAATTTTGTTTAAGCATTACCGTTAACAAAATTGTTTTCATTGTTCACTTTAAAAGAAAATTACATTGAATTTATTTTCGTTTTTAAGGTCATTAATTCATTTTCCATATAAATAATTATGATCTGCTACACCATTAACAGCATTATTGTATTCACCACAATCCTCACCTGCCCAAATCATAAATATTATTGGAGCACTATCAGATCTAAGGAAGCAAGTACCTCTATGCCAGTGCAAACTACTTCACAAAAGTCACCAGTTGCAATACAACAATATGATATACTATAAGATACTAATATATTTGGCCTGGTATAATTTGAGAAACATATTTCAAACAGTTTGCATATCTTAAGACTTATCACGCATACAAATTGAGCTTATGACACCCTCAACAATCGCAATTGTTAATGTTAAAGCATTAGATAGTCTTTCAACATACTGTTAACAAAGCTCATATGTGCGAAGTGCGCACCATCAACTTTTCAACAAAAATAAATGTTCCTCCAACATTGATGAATAATCCTATCAAAGCAACACCTGTGTCAACATTGCGAAACTAGATGGCTTCACATTCGTTTGAAACTTTTTCCATGTGGTGTACAATCAACAGCATCATTATTTTCAACAGCAACATTAGTATATCGATACATTGATTGAGAATTAATACTCACAATTGAATTAATCAAGAATTATATAAACGCCAGTACTTATTTTTTAATATTAACTTCATTAATGAACATGTAGCTTGAGTGGAAATCCAAAATCAATTACAAAATTCAATTACGAGAATAAGCAGAACAGAATAAACTCTAATGGTGAACTAAGTTGGTCCGGGTTGGAAAAACTAAATGACTTCCCCAGTCGACCAGGCAATGTAAGATTTGTAATTTGAACTAAAGACTAAGGGTTATTTTCCAATGCAATTTCAGTTTCCCTAGGTTAACTGTGCCTCTTTGAGGCCCTTTTCACAAGATTTAATTAAAACTACTATCCGAATTATTTACAAACAGTAATAATCTGCCTGCACTTGGAAAAACCGGTAATCAAAATGTTTACTTTCATGACTATTCTCTAATTTCATCCATAAGAAATGGTACTTTGAGATATTTATGGAGTTGAAAGTTTTTTACATACAAGATCCACTTACTATTGTGTAGTATTCAATATTCAATTTACTTGCTGCATTGCATACGTATGTCTTCACCGGCTTCATAACTGCCTTGTAGAGTCTACTATTATTGTTTTCTGTACTTACTTGAGACCGTGGTCCAAGGGAGCAGGACATCGTTTTGCTTTTTATTATAATCTTCATCTAGTGAATAGTTTCATAAGTTTCATATGAATTCTGTAATGCGCAGAAAGAGACATAGTAGATATATGTATATATTCTTGAATAGCGCGACGAGACGAGTTGATCTAGCCATGTCCGTCTGTCTGTCTGTTTGTCTGTCCGTCTGTCTGTATGCATGTATGCAAACTCGTCCCTCAGTTTTTGAGCTAGAGAGCTGCAAATTTGCATGAAGCTTTCTTTTTACCACACGCAGCAATCGGACCCATAGAAGTTGTACCTCCCATACAAACCCCCTTCTCAAATTCAAGTTTTTATTAGAAAAACTTTTTTGTTTTTTGTGCTATTATCTTGAACACAATATCATCATTTGGACACGATACGTTTCTGATCCATATTCATCAACCATATTATTTTCAAGATCCTATGATTACTGGATCGCATAGAGTCTATACAAAAAACGTTATCTGAGGGATGCGTGATGCGTGAAAAGTATTATATCTTCGGCATTGTCGAAGATAGTTTATAACCCTGCACTTCCTTCCAGAAGGTAACTTGTTTTGTTTTTTTTTTTTGTATTTTTTTATTGGGATGATAAATTATATTCATTAGCGATATTTATAACGGAATTACACAGGTTATACTTTGTCACAATTTAAGTTCTGATATTTTCATCATTTCATTTATTTATTGCAAACCGAAGATTTTTATTTGTTTATGGCCACAGCTTATAATTAATAACAAACATCAGATTAAAATTGTAACGCATTTCAAGTTGTCCTAATGACATACTACTCTCAATCCATAATTTGACCGATAGTTTCCATAAAAAGTCTTGATCTTTTTAGTATGAAAAGTAAGTATGTATGTTTTTTTAAAAATTATTTCTAATGCATGCATGTTTTTAAAACTTTCATTCAAAAGATTTCTTCCGCTGCTTTACTTGTTGTTCATTAAGTTTTTTGTTAGTTTATCTTGGTTCTCGATGTATCTTTTGCATTGTTTGTTTGTTTGTTTGTTTTTATTGAGTATCTAAAGTGGCATAGCAAGTGTCAAAAAGTAAGCAGGAAATATATCTCACTTTGTTTTAGACTATGTTTATACACATGTACATAGATACAAACTCTATATATGTAGTGTAGTACACATGTATATTTTGTTGTGTTGTTTCTCTATTGTATTTGTATGGATGAGTATAAGTGAGTATCTCACACAGAACAAAGATAATGAAACATTTCAATTTCGTTTTCCATTTGACACGCGCAAAAATAACAAAAATAAACAATGAAAAACTAAAAGAAAAATAACAAAAATATAAACTATTGGCACTGTTCAGTTCACATCTCATTTCTATGGGTACTCGTACTACTAAAAAAAATGTTCTTTTTGTTGTTTGTTTGTCTGGACATTTGCAAGTTTGTTTTTTGTTGTTTTGGGGTTTTTGGTTTGACTCTGCTGATTTGGCTTGGCTTGGCTTGGTTTATGTATTGTAGTAACTTTATCTACATATAACATGTATGGCTGTGTATGTATGTTCCCTCATTCCAAGACTAAGTCTTTGTCTGGCAATGCTTTGTTCTCTTGGTAGTCCGGTCGGTTCAACTTAACAATCCACCAGTAAACCAACCGATACACAGTGGTTCTTAAACCTATCTAGGCAGTCCTCTAAGCTCCTCGTGAACAATATTCATTTTGCATATCACCGATCCCAACTTTTAAAAATGAATGTCTTTCTGGCTCAATATTCTCGTAATCTCAGCCATGGTGAATTTATCTTAATCTACAAGTCCCATCTTCAAAATTTGGGAAGTCATTATTATGTCACAAATCTCTGTTAATGAAATTGCAGTTCCCGGTTATAGTAATACGAATCTACTTGAATCAGTGCATCACAGTTTAAGAAAGAATCTCTGATCGAATACAATCTGATGCCGCGTATCTTAATATACGTTATACCTATATCTATATTGCATTTGTAATTTGTTATGATTTAAACTATGTGTAGATTTTAATTCAAGTTCAATAAATTTTTGTCATTGGTTCCAGTCTCGTAGGTTTGCAAATGAAATTTCTTAATAATTATTGGTTTATTTTCGAACAGAAATCTTAAATAAAAATATGAATCATTTTATGTATAAACATTCATATTTATGTGACTTTAATTGCTTCTTAGTACACTCTAATATATGTCATAACAATTTTTTTTTTTTCAATAGGGGAGATGAAAACAAGTTCAATAGAGAAAATAAAACAGTAAGTGATTTTCATATGATTTTCAACAAACAATACAATAAATTGAATGTGTGAAATTTTGAACTTTCTGTCATATAAATCGTTTATGCATCAGTTGAAACCGATTATACTGAAATCGGTTTGACAAGGTATAATAATAATATAATTTCCAGCTAATTGTTGAGATGCTGTAAAAGCGATAAGCGTTTATACTATATTTCAAACCGATTTATAAATATAAGGGCAAATTTAAACGGGCGCATTGTGAAATCTTTTTGTATTTTAAAAGCGCTTTGAGAAAGCATTTATGCATGCATTGTTAGTTAAACCGTTTTCAGTTTAATCTTTTTCAGCTATCGCATAAACAGAATTGTTGATTCGCCAGTCATTTGAAGGGTCAGCATACTATAGTATCTGCATAACAGAAATTTCATATATTGTAATGATTTGAGAGTTTGAAATTTTAATAATTTAAATTTATACTCGACTCGACTCATAGATATTTATTATGGTTTTTATAGGTTGTATTGATGCATTAATCCTTTGTTATTTTAGTATTTATTATATAAGATATATGATCCTCAATAGTCATTCATGTTGATGTTGGTGGAATGATAGTGTGATAACTACTTATACGAATCAATCATAAGTGTAGAGGTGCATTACATAGGTATAATTTTTTTGAAAGGGGAAATCTTTCTATATATTTAAAATTGATACATTATATGTATGAGTATTTTTGCAATAGAATAGTGAAATGATTCAAGTTTCCTAAACAATATCTCAAATTGTTGTGCAGCATGTTAAAAGCATCAATAGAAGGTCGCATCCTTCACCCTTTTCTTACTTATATATTCCTTAGTGTAACATAAGTATTGTGTGTACTTAATCTGTTAGTGGTAGCTAGGGAGACCTATGTTGGGCTTTGGTGGCCAACCTGTGGAACCCAACTTAACCGAATCTAACTCAATTTTTCTTTATACTCTTCATGTAGTGATAGTTTTCTTTAAATTTGCAATGAAGTTTATAATGCACAGAAGGAGACATCGTAGATATGTATATTCTTGATCAGCGCGACGAGTTAATCTAGCCATGTCCGTCTGTCTGTCTGTCTGTCTGTCTGTCTGTAGGTATGAAAACTAGTCCTTAAGTTTTTGAGATAGAGAGCTAAAATTTTGCACCCATACGCAGAAAATTTGCCGGCTGAATCGTACTACCAATATGGATTTCTCCCACACAAACTGGCTACTCAAATTCATGTTATTATTTGAAAACCTTTTTTGCTTTTCGTGCTTTCATCTTGAAATTTTGACACAATTCGTTTCTGATCTATATTCATCAAGCATATAAATTTATTTTTATAGATCCTAGATTACTGGATCGCATAGCTACCATGCATATGCTTGAAGAGTATTACATCTTCGGCATAGTCTATTAGTTTCTTCTAATAATTGTTAGTACATGGAATTCATAGTAGTGGATTTCTGAAATCATTATAACCCATTTGAATTCTCATTTGTGATTTGTTGTATATGAAATTTTTTATTATTATTTCTATCTTCATATTTTTTTGGCATTTGTTTTTATTATTATTTTTTTGTTTGTAGTCTTTTTGTAAATTTTTGCACTTTTTCACTCGGCAGGCGCATCGCTTCGTCGCATGTCTGACGCTTTCTGATATCTTTTCGTAGATTTATTGTGCGAAATGACATTGACAAAGTGCATTTGAGTTGCTTTTTATTGCACACGTTTGTGTTCTTTCAACTTGGTCAACACACCATTATCATTTTCTGTTTTCTGATTCTGTTTTCTGATTCTGTTTTTTCTGTTGTTGTTTTTTGTTTTTGTTTTTGTTTTTGTTTTTGTATCTGTTTCTGTTTCTGTTATTGTTTTTGTTGTTTGGTTTTTACTTGTTTCTGTTTCTGTTTCTGTTTGTATTTTTGTTTATGTTATGTTGATAACAATTCCATTATGCGAAGGAGTTAATAATACGAGAACAATATTTTTCGCATACTTTCTCCATTGCCAATTCCAATCTACTGCTTTGTTTTCTCATCTTTCAGTCTTCTCTTAAAAATGATTTGCCATTTTATTGTCGGAAGTTTTTTTTATAAACAAGCAACAATAATAACAATAATAAGCAATAAAAGCAATACAATGCAACCTTAGACTTGGTTTACACGCGTATAGATAGATTTGTATCTTTGTATCTATGTGCATACAAATGTTATGTGAGTATGTTTGCAAGAGTGTGATGTTATGTGTTCGTGTAAATGAATGAAAATGCTTTTGCTTGTTAATGTTCTTTTATCTTTAATTGATTGATGTCAATCAATCAAAGCCAATGTATCTGTGTGCAACACTCTCTCAGTGTGTGTGAGTGGATGTGTGGCGCAAAACTTTTAATTGACTGCATTTATTTATATATGATAGAGCTGCATTTCTCCCACCACATTCTCATTGTTTGTTCATTATTGTGTTGCTTCAACTTTTTCTTCAATTTTTATCATTTTATTTCGTTGCAACTGTTCTACGGATATACGCAGATACAACAATATTATCACTGTACAGATACATTTTATGTATCTATGTATGCTAGCAATTGATGCGTGACAAACGAGTTACACTTAATTATTTGATACGATATACAAATTAAAAACATTTGCTGGGTTGGTTTATATCTTTTATTTGGTTCGATATCTTTCCCGTTTCCCGTTTTCCATTCCCATTCCCATTCACATTTCCCAATTGCAATTCCAATTAAGCAACATTACAACTTTGTTGTCTAGCTGTTAATAACACAAATATGTATTGTAAGTATAGACGCATGTACTTCCCTGCACAATTCCCTCATCTAATGTGTTATAGAATTTATTGTATTGTACTTAATTGTACTAAAACTTAAATATCTTAAAATGATCATACAATATTTTGCACTGAATTAAATTGTTTTTAATTTTTAAATTATTTTCTAAGAGTAGTTTACAAATTCTCAGTCATGTTAAATGTGTATTTTCAGTACCAACATCATTATTGTAATCGTAATCATCATCATCATCATAATCATAATCATCGTTATCACTAAAAAATCATGTTCCATTAATGATTAGTAAACAGCAGTCAAGCAGTCAGCGACCAATTAGCGTTCATCTAATTATTTTCCCAACAGTTTTTCCCGAAATTACAAATTCTTTTCATTTCCTCCTCTACCAGTATAAAAATAAAAGGCGGCATTCCGCTACCTTGTCTACCTGCCTGTATTATCTTGGTGTGATGGGTCGGTCCATGGCTCATTGGTGCATTGGTGTATTGGTGCATTGGTACATTTTTCTAATTTTCTGTAACATAAGTGATCATTTGCTCGGTTGTGGTAGTTAAACCGATGCTTCGATGCTTGCATTCATTTAGCATGACTCTTGAATTTCGTTTCGATTCTCTAACTCCTCCATATTTAACTTGATATGATTACCGTTAACCATTTAACACATTTGCGCCCTGCTGGAAAAACAATAGTAATATTTTGTATTGCTGGTTAGATAGATGAAAGAAATAGGGCGATTACGAAGGCGGAGATTTTAACAATCATTACACATTTTTAACTATCAACAAACGAGAGATGTTCGTTACTAAAATGGAACAAATTTTGTTGAATGAGAACCTCTATATTAATTTACTAGTAAAAAGTTTTTTACAAAAAAAAAATATTATATTGTAATTGATTTTATACAATAGTAGCGTTGCAAGGCGCGTATAGCTGCGCTCCCGACGTCATGTTAGTTCGTGATTTTAAGAGTCATTGTTCTTGTCTAGTTAGTTGTCAATATGAAAGCATGTCAATCAAAACTTTTTGTTCTAAGTATTATACTTATACTTATAAGGATTTCATCATTTCAAGGGTTTAGAAGGTGATCACTGCAACGCCATCTATTGGTGAGTTACAATAAAGTGGGTAGCATAAAAACCTAATATATATTTATATCTACCAAATTTCATGGTAATCAGTCAAATGGAGGCGGAGTTTGGCACCATCAAACTATTTTTTTGTCCATTTATAGACATATACTAGATATACGTATATATTTCCATGGAAAGAATAGGTGACTAACAATATTTGAACTTTTCTGAGATCAATTGTAACATATATGATTAAGGATAATAGACACTTTATTTGTTGTAACGTCCCTGTTTATCTTTTAAAAAGAAGCATGTTTTCTGTGAGATCCACATCAAATTTTCATCATTTTCTTTGCAAAATCTGCAATTGCAAATCTGAGCCAATACTCAACTTATTCAAGTGAAGGTACCAAATTCTCATATGCCTTTCACTATGCTTACATTTAAACACTGTGTACTTGAAGTTTTAAGCTTAACTAAAAGGGGAACATCCACAGCTTTTGAGGCTTTCGGCTGGTTATACGAGGGTCATTAAATAAGTAATGAGATAAGCAATTTTAGCTAAGAAACGATTTATTCAATCAATTCAACACTTTGGCTACTTTTCAACATAGTTCCCAACAATATTTATACACTTGTTCTATCCTTTTTCTTATTTGTATATGCCTTTGAGATAAAATTCTTTGGATTGATCTCAAAGCTAATTTCGCATCTGATTTTCACCTTTTTAATTGTATCGAAAATGTCTCCAACTTAGAACATCTTTAAGGAGTCCAAACAAATGGAAAATCCATGAGGCAAGGTCGGGGCCTTAGGGGGATGTGGAAGGATCTCCCACCCCAGTTTTTTGAAGTGTTTCTTGAGTTAAATCACGTTAAGAGCTTATGACGTTTCATTCGAATGTCAGACTTAAATTTGTTTGTGAGCATATCACTTGTAATACTGGCTGATAATGGTATTTAATACACCTGTTGCCCTGAATTAACGTGTTAGAGCGCGACTCGAGGAGGAAGTTGTAAATTGAACTCTTCGACTCTTCTTCCTATTTGTAAACATTAAAGTGTCTTTGAATGCATTTAGACACAAGGCTTACTTGGAAAGATCATGTTATAAAAAAATGAAACAAACCCGATCTAAAGTTGAAAAATAAAATTTCCTGGTTTCTGGGCAGCAGGTAAAAACTGAGCAGAGAAAACATGCTCCTCCTTTATAAGATCATATTGTAGACGGTGTGCTCGTAAGGAATCCAACTGTGCGGCACAATAAGCAATTCAAACATTGAAATTCAAAAATCGTCCTTCCAATTCTTGATAAACCATGGTTTGTAACGAACAAATCTATACACAGATATACAAAAACCGTCGCCGTTTGGTCACGACAGAAATTCAAAAGTTTAGTATATATTAATCATATAAATAGACTAAAGAATCATGTCAATCCTTTGGCTCTCAATTTATTGAAAATCAACTCAGACACAAGGCGCCATAAAAGGTTTCATGTTTCATTTGAACTCCATTTTAGATTATAAGCATTTATTTGTTACTTGTTCAGCCTTTGTAGAAAATGTTATATGTAATTTTTTAGTCATGAGACAATGTGTTAAGGGTCAATATTATTAAAATCTGCTTAAAGTCTCACAACAGTGCAAATAAAATTTTAAATAAAAAAAAGAAAACGAAAAAGAAATATGCAAAGATTCGAACGATGCAAACACTTATTTCCGTATACTTTATATATGTTTTTTTTGTGGATTTCATTACCTTTGCACCTAAAAATCATCAAATCAATAATCATTGTACAATTGCCATTGTTAACTCAATACGTACATACTTATGAGGTCATTTTTACCAAATACCTTCGAGCAGCTGATGAGAAACAAAGTAGAGCAACACGCTTCTGAGCAATAACGGTTTGTCTCGTTACTTATTGAATGAACCTCGTACATGTGGGATACTTATTTTAAACCCAGTGTCTTAATTAATTAACATTTAACATGTTTTTTAGATTTTACGTGATATCGGCATACATAAGAATGTATCTTATAAGAGAATTAAATCTATGTATAAAAGATGGTTAATTTTTGCTGATTTAAGGAATTTGTTGAAAACTGTGAGATTACTGTTTCGTAGATTCTGGATTTTGTACATTCGTTTAGTATATAATCTATGGAAATTGTGATATTTTGAGATTGCAAAATCTACATTTATTATCGTTTAGTTTCGAATGTTACAAGGGTGGTGGGTTAGGCTTGTGTGTAAATTGATTGGTACTCGATTGTGGTGTCTTGTATCGAGCATGATTATTTATTTCAGTCCGATTTATATTCTATATAGTTCTTTTTGTTGTTTCGTCTGACTGCTGTTCCACTTGTTTATATCATCTTTGATTTATTGTATATGTACAAGTATGTATGCGGTAGTATTATACTTACTGAATATCCTATAGCAAATCTCATTTAAATATGATCAAATGTCATCTATATATATAAAATAGGACGAGAAAAACTGTTTAACGTCTTTTCACTCCAACAATGTTTGACCAATCAGCATGAAAGTTGGCATGTATATGTCTATTTTCATGAAGAATGTTTATATGCTATCCACTTTGTTGTAACTCGCAAGTTTTTATATATATTTTTTTTTTTATAAGAAGTACTTACGACCATTTTTTTTTTTTTTTTTTTTTTTTTTGATTTTACTGTAAGTTCATTATGCTATAATACAAAAAGTTCATTGCTATAGAATTAATTTTTTAATAATAGATGGCGATTATAATACTCCTTAATTTGTACACATCAATACCAATCCCTCACATTTCACTCATTCAAGAGAAAGAACCTATATATGTTAATTGCCGCCCTACAATTTTCACAAGAACAATGACTACAAAAATTGCAAACTAACATCATGACGGGGCCGCAGCAATGCCAGCCGGTCTATGCTAGTTACAATACCATAAGAAAGCATAAATAAATATTATAGTCAATAATTATAACTGGTATCTGTTTATCCCGATGACATCTACATATTCTTTAAAGGGTCATCAAATCTTTTCTCATATTGAACTAAAGTGATGTTACTATGTATTTCTAACTAACTCTATCGAATGTAATAAAGAAAACCTGACATTGGCCGCGAATTAGGTTTCTATATCTTCTGTGAATGGAAACTTGGACATTAATATGTGTATAATCTATGTAAAAATCTTTTCTTTTTTTTTTGGGAATAGGCAAATCCATTGATTGCACTTACTAAGTAAGTACTTTGTTGGTCAGAAAACTGTGGCAATTACTTAATTAAATTGCATAGCACAAAAGTGTATTTAATAGATTGGAATGTTTACATGCTTAGAGCAATCTGAAATTTTAGTAAATTTAACATATAGTAAATACGTGAAGGTGTAAAGTGAGTAGTGAGTGAACAAGTAAAGTTATTATACAGCAATGAGTATATTCAATATAATTGTACGAGTATAAATATCTCGTGTTACTACGAGTACATAGTTAAAATAATAATAACAAAAGGCATGAGCGAACCATAGAAGTTTAAAGAGTTCGACGTGTTCGATGAGTGGCGGCCGGCTGGTTGGTCAATGATCATGGTAAGCATAAAATACTTGTCTCGTATAACTTGACATGAACGAATCATTTTGAGGGAAGTGTTAGAGCGGCTTTGGTGGGCGAAAAGCAAGCATTATGACAGTGTTACCATGTTATACATATTTTGTTATGCCATGCTATGGGTTGTTTCATATTGTTAATATACATATACAATAATTTTGACCTCATATTGAGATACATGTAGGCGCTATGTCTATTTGGTGTCTATTGTGGAGTGTCTGTTTGTTTGTTTGTTTGTCAGTCATTTTGTCTGTTGCCACAATGCTACGCAAATGATTCGCTTCGATATTCATTTGCTTGGTTTCGGTTTTAGCTTTCATTTTGACTATGCACCTTTCATACTAGTGTGAACAAGTACTATCCACTTTGGCTTGGTGTTTGCAATGCATAGAACCATACAAAGGAAACCCCAACAAGTACAAAAGGGGGCGTTTTATCCATATCTGTTCAGGTGCATGCATGCTACGCTCTCAGTTGTTGAGTTATCAAACTGAAATTTGGTAAAGACCTGCCTTATGTTGTTCGTATACAAAATTCACTATACGATATCAATAGATATATTGTATTAATAGATAAATTGAGAAGTGGAAGGTATATAAGAGCTTCGGTGAACCGAAGTTAATGTTCTGTTTGGTTTTTGTTATTTATTTTTGGTTTTTTTTTTTCTTTAAATAGTACAATAGTACAATATTATTGGTTGCTTTAGTCTAAAATCTTGTCTAAATCGTGACAAAGGCATTAGTTCAAGCTTTTGGTTAACATTAATGGTTTGTTCATGGTTCGGTTTTCCTTGAAGTGTGAAGTGCTTTGTTTTTTTTTTTTTTTTTTTTTTTTTTTTAATTTACTTATGGTACACAAAATAACTGTTATCTTTCTTCCAATATTCTACGGGGTTTATCTTTTCCTTCCTTGAATTCTGGAACAAGCCATCAGTTGA